>ML799707.1:169822-193876 GCA_009831015.1 Picea engelmannii | reverse complement strand
TTGGTGTAACTCTTATACTATTGTTCATTTCTCATTGGATATAGTTGAATGATTTAAGTATAAGTTGAAAAAGGTTTTAAATTGTACATGATACTAATTCACCCCCTTCTCAGTATCAACACCTCAACCTCATGACCAACAATTTTACAACAAAGACAAATAGGACCTCTACCAGGGAATTCCTTAGCAATATGTCTCGGTATTCTGCAGTTATAACATAGTATCAATCCTCTTTTTCTTTGATATGTTCCCCAAACACTTCTATACTATGCACTAGGATCACAGTGTTGAAACTGCAATATGTAAAAACTCTTTCTAGGTTCCTGCATCCACTTATTAGTCCAAAAATTCTTTCTAATCATAGGAATAACATATCTTTCTTCATTTCTATTATCTTCACTTAGATCAATTCTTTCTTCCAACTACACCCTAGATTTCAGACTAGGATAGAATCTATTAAACATACCTAAATTCATGCTTTCGAAATAAAAAATTCACTTATATTACTCTTATAAAAGCACAGAGCTTTACCTCTTTTAAGATCTTACCTCTTTCTTCAAATCGGGTTTCTTTCTTAGCACATAGATTCACAAGTCAAGTAGAGTATTGCACACTACAGCAACAGATATACGAACAGAGCTTATCTTCAGTTCCCAGCAATCACAACTTCAGTCCTAGCAACGAAACCATTTGTTGGCATAGGGGTAGACCCAGGGTTTAAATCTAACAACGCACCAACAAAACCCTAACTACTGGCCCTTTCAACAACACCTCTGAAGTAGGTGAAGTCTCACCCGAGGTATAATAAGGGGGAGTTACAAGAATCAGGTGTCTGTAACCAATATGGGACACAAACTTGTGATAATAACACTTCATAGAGTATTCTAGCAACACTTAGAAGGTGTTATGAATTAGTTCATTAGCTTCATCAACACCACAGAACAAACCCTAAGATAGATCAACGTAGTAACAATAAATATTAAACACTTGAATCATTTAGCACATAACACTGAGTTAGATCTAACATTCATTCATTCTTAACACAACTAAGAACTAAGCATCAACAGATCTATCTAATATACATAATAAGAAAATCACTGAGTAGATTCATAAAATAACCAACAGAGCACAAATAAAACCAAAGAAACAAGATATACGTGGTTCACCCCAGTGTGGGGCTACGTCCACCAACTGCTTCATATTCTCTATTATTCTTCAATCTCTTACATTCATCTGCTTGTGTGCACTAAGCCATAGAGCCAAGCTTCACACCAGACAGGAGATCTGTGCACTATGCACTAGATCCTCCTTCCCAAAACTAGGTCAAGGCACAGAGCCAACTTCTCTATTGAGCACAAACCCTTACATACACATTATGTTGCACAACGCAACTCAGAAATACTTGCACTTAGCCTCTTTTTCCACTATTCTCTTCTCCCCTTTCTACATTACATTCTTACTTATTTATACTTTTACAATAAGGCCTAATCATGAGTAAACCCAGGGCCGACATCCCATAACCCATTACAAAAACCCTAAGGAACCCCTTGTTGGGTTCACATAGCCTGCAAAATAAGTGATATCCACGATCTCAGCTCCTCCTGGGCGCTCCATATTCGACTAGCCCATCTAAGTCCAAAAGTGGTCCAAACCTAACGAAGGTTTCCTCAAAACTTGGTCGAGGGCCAACAATGGGAGATCTGAGAACTGTGTGCTGAGAGTTCTACTATAAATTATTAACGAAATATATTGTCATTCATGATTACACAGGGAATATAACAACTCATTCATTTAGGACATTACTAACTACTGAATACAAGAAAGAAACACATGCATTAAATCACATCACACAGGTTTTACCGTGGTTCACCCCCCTCTGGGCTACGTCCACAAAGATTTGGCTCTTGGCTCTTTTATTATAGTAGGTATGAATGACAACACCATGCGCTTTACAACTTTTCTCACTTGGGTTGAGATCTATTATGAGGCGGACTAGATTGCACTAGGCTCCTTAGCCTATGATCTAACCCTCAAGATGTATCCTCCTCAGTCCTCTGTATCTCAACAACTTACAACCTTAGTTCATACAACAAAATACTACATCACATCCACTTCCTCATATCCGTCTCTTCGCATTGCTCTCCCCCCTATGAGACCTAGGTATCTATATTTATACGTTTTTGGCTCTTTAGCCATTACAATGCTTTGCAAAAACCCTAACCCTAATGTCCTTAGGTCTTTCATGCATGCGCACGTGTTTCTCTTCCTTCCAGCTGTCGCTTTACTCGTGCATGCCTTCTTTCCCAAAATTGCCTTTGTTTCCACTTTGGTCTACTTCCAACACTTTGTATTATGAGAACTTATATATATGATAATAAGAAGTAAGTTTCATCATCTGAAACAATAATGAAGTGGGTTTTATTGGTTATTTAAGATGTGTTGTATATGTGCGAGAATAACTCCTTGATCTTTAATTCCTTTTCAACAACCAAGCGATTCAAGATTTAGAAGAAAATGGTGTATATTGTTTATTCTAATTTTATAATTTGGGTTTGAGTCTAAAAAGAATAAATAAAGTTCAAACCTGAAAACAATAAATAATAATAATCTTGGTTAAATCTTTAAAAACAATAAATAGTCTAGTCTAGTTCAACATCTATTATTTTTTAATTTTGTAATAATATGAATATCTATTATTCTTTAATTTTGTAATAATATGAGTTTAGTAAATATATAGGGACTCACCTTTGAAGACTTGATGACTATAAACTTAACAACTAAAAATTTAAACAAACCTATAATAATATGAGTTCAAGATTGAGAACAATAAATAATCGGGTTCCATATCTATTATTTTAATCTTGCATGTTTCTTTTTATACCTTCTATATGTAGAGTGAATTGTCGATAGCTATAAGGCTTCAGAGTTTACTATGGAGTTGGACAAAATGAAATCTGTAAGGCTTTGGAGTTTATTCTACAGTTGGGTAGAATGAAATTACCAGGGCATAATGAAATTACCAGCATCTCTATGGGCATCACATCACAAGTAGGAAAATTAATGACATAATCACAACCAATATGGACATAATGGATGGAAGGATTATTGCATGAAGGAGACCCATTAAATCTCGGACTCTCAGTACGTAGTATACTTCTGCGTAGCTCAATGCTTGGTTATGTTCTAAAGTGTAATAAAACAACTTGCTATTACTAAAATTTAAATTTTTTGAACATATGATAGGATTCAAAGACTTGAAATCGTTCATACACAAATCACATCAACACACAAATAAATAATGTATTAGTGATTTAAGTGTTGCATGTTGTATCATTGACTTGGTGTTGCGCATAGTTACAAAATGTACTAAAATGCAGAGCTTCAACTCCAACAACTTATTCAAACTTACAGACAATGAGCTTGTGTTCTCATAGCTTCCTTACAACCTTCACAATTGTTGCTTCTTCTTCTTCTCTTCTCCTTCTACATACACTCTACATCCTACTTCTTATAGACTCGGTAATATAAATACTAAGACTAAAACTTCTTATAGAAGGTAACTGACTTAACCAATAAAGAAAACAATAAATATGATTGATTTCTATCTACTCAATAGAGCTCATGAAAGATTAAAGATCGGCTCATTAACTAACTCCCCTACTTGTCGACTGACAAAAACTGAGTTTGCATAAACGTAGATCTCACGAACTAGAAACTTGCAGATTGACAGACTGACTATCTGACTAATTGATCGAGTCGGCAGAGACGTAAATCTCATCAACCTTTAATTACTATTTCCAACACTCCCCTTAATTATAAGTAGGTGGGATTAAAAAAATAAATTTACATCAAAAATTTGAATTGACATATACTTCCAAACCTCTGTTACTACGTCGACTCCTAGACATGAAATGAATCCCTTGCTAAAGATTTTGTGAAAATATCTGTGACTTGTTCTTTAGACCTACAAAACACTAAAAACAATTCTTTGTTATTTACTAATTCTTTGATAAAATGATACCTTGTATCGATATGCTTGGTTTTCCTGTGAAACACAAGATTCTTGGATAACATGATGGATGAATTGTTGTAAAAAAATGATGTAGTTGGTCCCTATTGTTCCCGCAACAAATATTTTAACATTCTTTTCATCCAAATTGTTTGTAGTTGCAACATACTCATCTTCTGTTGAAGAATGAGTCACTATAGGTTGCTTCCTTGATGCACATGACACTATACCTATTCCAAAATTAAATGTGTACCTAGAGGTACTTTTTTTGTCACCTATGTTGCCTCCACAATCACTATCAGTGTATCCAATAAGTCTGAAATATTCTGAAGTAGAATACATAATGCCAAAGTCTTTTGTTCCATTCAATCTCAAAATTCTTTTCCCTGCTTTCCAATGGGATTATTTTGGATTTTCCATGAACCTTGAAATCAGGCTCACTCCATACATAATATCAGGTCTTGTTGTTGTTGTTAAATACATAAGACTTCCTTCCATTCTTTTAAGTAGAGTGGGATCCACTTTGTTGCCTTCATCTTATTTGCTTAACTTCAATCCTATTATGAAAGGTGTTGGGATGCTTCGGAATTTATTATGTTGAATCTTTTCAAACTTTCATGAACATACATAGATTGTGCGATAATATACCATATTTGGACTGGTGAACTTCAATACCGATAAAATGTCTCATAGGCCCCAAATCAGTCATTTCAAACTCATCCTTCATGACTGACTTAAATTCTTCTATGCAAAAATCACCTATAAAGATCAAATCATCTACATATAAGAAAACAATTAACATGTTACCTTGTTGATTTTCTTTGATGTACAGTGTTGGATTACATTCACTTCTTTGAAATCCATTCTATGTGAGGTAGGAATCTATGCAACTGTACCAAGCTTTAGGATCTTTCTTTAACCCATACATTTTTTTCTTTGATATGTATGCTTTCTTTTCTTGTCCTGGAATCTCATAGCCTCATGGCTATTCCACATACACTTCTTCTTCTAAATGTCCATTAAAAAATGTTGAATTTATGTCCATTTGATAAACAAACCATTTTTTTTGTGCAACAATGGTCAACACAATTCTGACTGTGTCCATGCACACAATTGGCGTAAATGTTTCATTGAAATCTATTGTGGGTTGTTGTATGAACCCTCTTGCAACTAACCTTTCCTTGAGCTTCTGCACATTTCCTTTTGCGTCTTTTTTGGTTTTATAAATCCACTTGACACTTATCACATCCTTATCTTCAGGTACACCTACCAATTTCCATGTCTTATTGTTCTATATTATATTAATTTCTTCATCCATGGCTTGTGCACATACATCATCTTTGACAACTTATTCAAAAATTAATGGATCGTCTATTTGTCAAAATAGGGGAAAAAATTGAAAATGAATTTGTTGTGTCAACATTATAAATGTCTCACAAACTTATTTCCTTTCTTGGTATCAAACTTGCTAATGTTGGATCTTTAGATGTAGAACTACTCAGACTGCTCGTTGGAGTTTGTTGCACTCTAGGTGTGGATTGTGCACCTGTTGATCTCACTGGAGTAGTTTCAGCTAGGATCTATGTCACAGTTCCAGGAGTGGAAGGTACTGCTCACTGAATTGTAAATGGTGTATGAACCACTTATTATTACATGTCTTCATGCACGATAACATTAATAATATTAACTGTCTTCTCTACACTCCCATCCCATGCTTCATTTTTCATGAACTGGACATCGTGGATAATTATGACTTTTCTTTCGACAAGGTCATACGACTTGCAACCTTTTGAATCTTCAGAATACCCAACAAATATACATTTTTTTCCTTTCTTGTCCAACTTCTTTCTCAGCTCATCTGGAACATGTGTGTATGTGACATAACAAAAATATTTTAAGTGTGCCACATTATCCTTCATACTTGTTCAGGCTTCTTGAGGAACTTTGTTATTCACACTCTTTGTCGTACATATGTTTATGATGTATACTACAGTTGATACTACCTCAACCCAATAATCATTTGACAAATGTTTGGTTGCCATCATATTACGTGGTATTTCCATGATGGTTTGATTCTTTCTTTCTATGACACCATTCTGCTCTGGTGTATATTGTGCAGTAAATTGCTTGTGTATACCATGAACTTTACAAAAGTTCTGAAATTCTCTTGACACATATTCACCTCCTTTGTTAGTTCTTATAACCTTGATGTAATAACCACTTTGCTTCTCCACAAGTTATTTGAACTGTGGAAAACAACCCAATGCGTCATATTTATGTTTTAGGAAACAAATCGATGTCTTTCTTGAAAAATCATCAATAAATGTTAGAAAATATGTACTGCCTCCTATGGATGGTATTTTCATTGGTCCACAAATGTTTGAGTGTACAACTTCCAATGGATATTTTTCTCTATATGACTTTCCAACTGGAAATGATTCTCTATGTTTCTTTCCAAAGATGCATCATTCACATATTCTTTCTGGTTTTTCAATTAATGGAAAATTTTTCACCATATCCTTTGTGTGTAGCAGCTTCAAACTTCCAAACTTAAAATATCCAAATATGAAATTGCATAGCCAGGAATCATCATGTACTTCATATTGGAATGTTGCCTGCATCTTTGCGCCACTATCGTCTTCTTTGTTGGTACTGCGTGCACTAGTTTTTCATTCCTTGGAACTGCTTGCACTTACTTCTTTGCTTTTTGTTGTAAATACAGTGTATGGATGGACATTCACCGTCTGTTTGTGCTTTTGTTATCTTCATGGATGGATTTAATGTCAATGGAAACATTTTGTTGCTTGTCATCTGGATTCTTGCAATAAGTTGATTTCTTGGACATCTGTCCATAATTACACAATGATTATATTCCATGTATATTTGTAACACACCCACTACCATAATCAAATTTTCGTTGATTTCTGCAGAATCAGAGCCTCAGAAATATCTACACAGGCATAGCGTAAGCTAGCTCTTTCTCTCTCTCTTCTCCCATGTGATCGCAGGTCATGATCACAGGTCAAATAATCATGGTGCCTCTTTGTATTTCGTGCCTCAGCGCTACAGGGATGTCGAATTTGTTTGACTCTGCAACTATCAAACCTCGGCAGGGTTAGTGACTAGCCAATAGGGATGAATCCCTACAGGGTTAGCAAATGGCCATTAAGAATGGGCCTGTCACACAGTTGAGTGGAGTACAGGTGGCGAGAGGATAAACATGACACGGTGGGTGACGTGACAGGAGACAGGTCCCACTTCACATGCCACACCATTCCGAACCTCCCCCCCTTTAAAGGCAGAATGGCAAGGGGGGTCTGGAATTTGCCTGAATATCGTTGATCAATGCAAATAAATCCTGACCGTTCTAGAGTTGCGCGTTCGATTCCGGAACCCCCCCCTCACCGCTAAAGGAAGAACAACAAGGGGGCTCCGGAATGAAGCCTCAGCCATAGATCTGGGTGAGTGGACTTTGGCCGTCTAAATCTGCTCGCCACTTACCCTAAGGCGCATTCGCGCCCCAGCTTAAAGTTGACATCTCTTCCTCACATCTGACGGTCATTATAGACCCTGAGATCCTTTGAAATAATCTCATTCGTTCAACGAGACTTAACCACATGCTAACATCTCGATATTTATAAGTCTAGATTTCGGGGTTTGAGAGCACGAGGGAACATGCCCTTCGGTATCCCGAGTGCCGAAACGTCGAAGTGCCAAACAAGCCTAAATCAGTGATTAGCCCCTTGGGTTATGCCTTGGTCAATATGAACTCTTCCCACATGACCACACTCTCTCTTTCGTCAGGATTTATCAAGGCGAGAGTCTGTCCTCTTGTCAATACAACTCCTGAATCCCCGATCCCTGATTTCCCGAAATAGGTAATCTCTCGACACGTAGCCTCCCAAAATAGGTCAGTCTATGACTACTTCAGGGTTTCCACCATGGAACATCCTGATCTCTCGTCACCAGAAATCCCGAGTTCCTGACTCCTGATTTCCCGAAATGGGAAATCTCGCGACACGTGGCCTCCTTTAATCGGACGACCCGAATCTACTTCAGGGTTTCTACCATGGAATGCCCCAATCTTTCGTCCCCAGAACCCCCGAGTTCCCGATTTCTGATTTCTTGAAATGGGAGATCTCACGACACGTGGCCTCCTTTAATCAGACGGTCCAGATCTATTTCGGGGCTTTCACCCCTATTCATTGGGGGTTTAACCCTCAGGTATCTTCTGATAAATCCAACGACTGTCGGGTTTTCCAGTCGAGATCTGATGGCTCAAACAGGTTCCTAACTTATGCATTCTCCCATGACTTCCTGGATGTGGAAAAATCAACAGTCCAGATGTTCTCACAGACCTTGGGGATCTACAATCCCGATCTCTTCGCCACCCATGAAGACACAGAAAGACAAAGTGGTAAGGAATTTAACCCCCTAATTTCTCCTACCAATCTAACGATCATGGGTGACCATAGATTTCCCAACGGGATCTCGTCCGTCGATCAACACCTATTCAGGGTTAAGGCGCTTAACACTCTAGTTTCTTCTTCCGATCTAACGGCCGTGAGTGACCACCAATATCCCGATGGGATCTTGTCCATCGATTCAATACTTATCATGGATTTTCTTAAGGCCTTGCACCTTCATATCCTTTTTCTAGGTTCTTGATGGGATTTTCGAGAAGGGTATCTCTATGGGGAGGTTTACCCAGGGTACTATCTGAAGAAGATAAGGGCATCTCTCTCCTGGGAACCAGGCGTGAAGTCTGAATTAGATTAGTATGCATATAAATAACTATTTATGAGAACATAATACATACGTAGTCTTTCCATATAAGCATACAACTACCAATATTGATCAAGACACCCTACAGACATTCTTATAATGAAATCATTCACAATTTCACAGCTTCTGATCATAAATGTCAGCTTACATATATTTCAAGATGCCAAAGGAAAAACAATTATTAGAAAGTAACACCAAGGGTTATGCAACTACTGAGAGGGGTGCTCGTTTCCACCCAACCGTAGGCTCAACGACTCCCAGCGAATTTACCACTAGCCACCCCCGAGCTGAGACCACGATGCTGTGAGACTACGTGTTTGTTTGCCAGTGACTAGGAGTGAAGGTTACTCTCCTTCCTCTCTGCTATCACCCACTCTGCATATCACCAGAGCTCTTTTTCTCCCCTCGTGTCTGCCCCCCAATCGCTTCTCCCCCATGCCTTATCCTCTTGCGAGGCTGCGTGTGGCACGATTTCCCTCATGTTGGTTAGGCCTGATGGCTTTACGGATGGGCAGTTCACCTCCCCATCCCTCATTAATTCCTGAGGAGCCATCTACCTACCAGCCTGCGAGGCATTTAATTCAGGGCCAACGAGCCACTTTTGGTTCTCTGGGCCAGTGGAGTCCAAATACGGTATTGATTTTCGGTGGAAGTTAATGCCACCTTTCCAAGTGCCTTCCACTGCCTTTCTGCAGCCATCGTGGTCTCTTTTTCAGCATATCCCCTCTCAGCAGTCCTACAATATAAATTCATAATATTATTCACATTCATCTACCTTTTCCACAAGGTCCATTCACATCACATATTCACATTTCTGAGTTTTCCACAGTTCTTAGCCAGTCCAATTATTTTTACAAACTGGGGGAAACAGGGTGTTACAATTCCCTCCCCCTTAAAGGAACATCGTCCTCGATGTTCTATCTATCAACATGTCATGCATGTTCAGATGCAAAAAAAATCGGATATGCCTGTTTCATGGCATCCTCCATTTCCCATGTAGCCTCATCTGGGCCAAAATGTTTCCACTGCACCTTGACCTGTGCAATGGTTCAGTTCCGGAGCGGGGTTTCCTTTCTGTCCAATATGCATTGGGGTTCTGGTAGAAATTCTCCGTTCGGTTCCACCTGGATCACAAACCAGTCAATTATATGATTAACATCATGTACATATTTCTTCAGTAATGAAACATGGAAAACATTATGTGCTTTTACTGTGGGAGGAAGTGCTAGCCGATAGGCTACAGGTCCCACTCTATCTAGAACCTCGAAGGGTCCACAATACCGGGGTGCCAACTTGGCACAAGCTCCCATTTTCAGGGAACTCCTTCTTGAATTAATTCTGAGATATACATGGTCTCCCATTTTGAACTCTCTTGGAGTTCTCTTTCGATCGGCATAACTTTTCTGTCGGTTCTGAGGGACCTTCAAATTTTGTTTTATCTGAGTCACTTGTTGTTCCATTTCTTTCAACATATCGGGTCCAAAAGAAATCTTTTTTACAGGGTTACTCTAGCTAACTGGAATATTACACAGCCTACCATAGAGAACCTCGAAGGGACTCATCTTTAAGGATGCTTGGTAGCCGTTGTTGTAGGCAAATTCTACCAAGGGCAGGTAATCTTCCCGTTTTCTGGGTTGATGCATTACATGCATCCTTAACATATCCTCCAATATTTGATTCACTCTTTCTGTCTGTCTGTTATTTTGAGGGTGATAGGCGGTGCTAAACAACAATATGGTTTCTAAACCAGCGATCAGTGATTTCCAAAAATTGGAAGTAAATTTTGTGTCTCTGTCAGACATTATCTCTTTCGGCATACCGTGCAGTCTGAATACCTCTTTCATGAATACCTAGGTGATATCAATTGCCTTGCAATTTGATTTGACAGGGATGAAATGAGCATACTTTCTCATTTTATCCACCACTACCATAATGGTGTCATTCTGTTTGGTTGAAGTTGGCAATCCAGTGATAAAATCCATGGAGATGGTTTCCCATTTCCATTCTGGGATGGGTAAAGGTTGCAATAGTCCTACTCGGTGTCGATGTTTTTCTTTAATATGTTGGCACTCTATGCATTGGGCCAAATATTTGGCTGTCTTTCTTCAATCCAGGCCAATAAAATTGTTTTTGGTTGGCAGTGATCATTTTCTGGTATCTTGGGTGACCAGTAGATGTTCTTTTATGTAGTTCATCCATAATGAACCTCTTCAAGTCGTCACAATTTGGAATGTATAGTCTATCTCTATAAGTGAGCAGACCTCCTTCAGTCATCTGGTAGCCTTCATATTTTACTCCAGCGGGTTCTTGCTGTAGGTACAGGGTCACAGTCTAAACAAAGGGATCTGTCTCTTGTGCATTTCTGACTCTGTTCTTGACATCTGTCTCGCAGTTACTCACCACTGCCAGGTGAATTGTTTTCATGCTTCTGCTAAGGGCATCAGCCACCTTATTTTCTTTCCCTTTAATGTGTTTGATTTCAAAATCAAATTCGCTAAGGAGGGCCATCCATCTAGCTTGTCTGGCATTGAGCTTTGGTTGGTCAAATAAATATCTCAATCCACAGGGATTTGTCATAAGTACAAATTTTATTCCCAAGAGCTAATGCCTCCACATTTTCAAGGCATGCACTATGGAAGCCATTTCTAGATCATGAGTCACATAGTTGACTTCATGTTCATTCAATTTTCGGGATTCATAGCAGATCACACTTCCTTTCTACATAAGGAATCCTCCAAGCCCTTCCTTATAGGCATCTGTGCACACAAGGAAGTCAGCTTCTGGGTGAACGATTTTCAACACGGGTGCATGGGTCAGTAGATGTTTCAGGGTTTGAAATCTTTCTTCACATTTCTGTGTCCATAGGAATTTTGTCCCCTTCTTCTGGAGGGCAGTGATTGGACAACCAATCTTGGAGAATCTTTTTATCAATCTCCTATAGTATCCTGCTAATCCCATAAAGGATCTGATGTCTGAAACATCCTTTGGGGTAGGCCATTCCATGATAGACCTGATCTTGTTAGGATCTACTGCTACCCCTTCCTTGGACAGAACATGTCCCAAGTAATGTATTTGCTTCTGGAAGAAATCACATTTGTTGAGTTTAGCATAGAGTTGATGCTCTCTTAGCACTTGCAACACAAGTCTAAGATGCTCTTCATGCTCTTCTCTATTATTAGAGTAGATTAATATGTCATCAATAAAAACTAGTAAAAATTTATCTAAAAATTTACTGAGTACATTGTTCATTAAGCACATGAAAGTGGCAGGGGCATTGGTTAACCCAAATGGCACTACCACAAACTCATAGTGACCATACCATGTCTGGAAAGCGATTTTATGGATGTCTTCACCCTTGATTCGGACTTGATGGTATCCCAACCTCAAGTCAATCTTTGAGAAAATAAACGCACCTCCCAACTGATCGAATAGATCATCGATCCTGGGCAAGGGGTACTTGGTCTTTATGGTTACTTTATTGAGTTGTCTATAATCTATACAAAGTCTAAGGGTGCCATCCTTCTTTTTCAAAAACAGGACTGGTGCTCCCCATGGGGACACGCTGGGTCGAATATAACCCTTATCCATCATTTCTTTCAATTGCAATTTGAGTTCAACTAACTCAGGTGTGCTCATCTGGTAGGGTGTCTTAGACACCGGCACCGCTCCTGGTGCGAGCTCTATCAAGAAGTCAATGTCTCTTCTCATAGGTAGACCCAATACCTCTTCTGGAAACACATCTTTGTATTCTCTCAGGATAGGGTGATCATCGGGGCTTGGTTTATCACCTTCGATTGTTTTCAACACTTGTATTGCATATATGGGACATCCTTTTCGACAATACTTTCTCATTTACAGGGCTGATATTTGCCTCACCGAAACAGGTTTTCGGATCCCTTGAAGGGTTATCCTTTTTCCTTCTTTTCTCACACATTCTAAGGTTTTATGGTAACAGTCCAGTTTGGCTTTATGGGTGGCCAGCCAGTCCATATCAATCAACAGATCATATGATCCCAGGGGTAATATGTTAAGGGTTGTTTGGGTGGGGAATTCACCCAATATTAATTGGCAGGCTGGTATGGCCTCTGTTACTCTTCTTTTAGTGCCAGTAGCTAACTATACTAACCATGGCTTGGTGTTCTTGTGAGGCTGTATTTTACACTTAGCAACAGCTTTAGGGGCTATATAACTCAAATTTGAACCAAGGTCAATCAAAACAGACACCAGATGGTTGAAAATCATACCTTCTATTTCCACCACTGAAGCTTGGTGGTCAACTTGGTTATTATCCAAGGCTACATAAATCTGCGGCACACTCCTTGCCACATCATTGATTGTGGTAGCTTCTTGAATGTTATAAACTTTCCTACTGTTCTGTTGTTGGCATGGACAGTCTCTTAGGAGATGCTCTTCTCCATAACCCCATCATTTCAAAGGTTCTCTCTTTGGGTTATCAGTCTCTACTGGTATAGTTCCGGAAGTTTTATTTCCGTCCGATGAGGGAAAGTTCTGCTGGAGTACACTCCGGGCTAGAAAGTTCATTCTGGGGTTCTTCTTGTAGTTCTTAAATCCTGAGGATTTGATCCCCTTTTTCTGAAATCTCGAACCACTCTTATGTTTCCAGTCTTCACAAGACTCTGCTCAATGTCCATATTGTTCATGACAATAGGTTTCCTTTCGAATAGTGTCTTCTAAGGTCTTTGGCTCATCAAATTCAATTCTATTTCGATATTCCTTGGGTAGCCCATTGATGAAGCGTTGCACCTTCGCCTTCTCTGCTTTGATGTAGGGTACATATCTCAATAAGTCGAGGAATTTGTTGACATATTCCTCTATAGTGAGCTGCCCCAGTTTGAGTTCATAAAACTCTTTAGCCTTCTCATCGAAATATTTTTCCGACAAATACTTCTTCCAGAAGTATTTCTCAAACTGTTTCCAGGACAGGTCCTCCTCGCGGACCCCTTTCATATTCTTAAGATCTTCCCACCAGATGGAAGCTTTTCCATTCAGATTGAAAGTGGCCACTCGGGCCTTCAAATTCTCTGAAAAATCATGGAATTTGAAATATTTCTTCAGTCCAAGTAGCCAGGCCTCGGCTTCCTCTCCCTTATTTATCTCATCGTCGAAGGAGGGAGGTTTGGCCTTTTTGAATTCCTCAAATTTAAGACCCTTGGAAGTCTTTTGCTTCTTCTGTTTTCTTCAAGAATAGGAATCGGTCTTGCTGCTAGAAGAGCCTTCTGAATCGCCAGCTTCCTTCTCAGAGGAATCGTCTGGCACTGGTCCTTTACCTCTGGGGTGGACCTTCCTTGAGGTGCTCCTCTTAGTATGGCCACTAATATGACCATGTTTCTGAATCTCAGGTTCATGCTGCATTTGTCGTTGTAGGTCGGATAAGCTTTGTAGTAAAATTGCATTAATTTCAGTTTGATTTTCTTGTTCTTTCATCATCCTTTCATTGTCGGCCTTGCAGCTTTGCAATTCACCCATGAGACTCCTCACAGTCTTAGCTAGATCTGGATGGGTTCCTATTGCTCTTCTTTCGTCAGACTCTGCGTCTCTATTGTGGGATCCTTCTCCCATCTCTTGGCGAGTCAACATTCTCTACCTCTGTAAATTCCCGCGGCTGATCGTCCACTTGGGTGAAAAGACAAACGCTAGTTATTAGTCAAGAGTTAGATACATTTTTATAGCCTGCGCATAAATTCATAACTCTTTCACATGCATACACAGTCAGGTTCTCGTTTCCAAGTTTTGATCCTGGATAAGAGAGTTAAGTTAGGGGATTACTCCTCTTAGGAGTGCTTCGAATGGAGCTTATGCGCAACTTGTTCATGAGCCCAATTAGGCTGAGTGCTATCACCATGCTCTGATACCACTTTGTAACACACCCACTACCATAATCAAATTTTCGTTGATTTCTGCATAATCAGAGCCCCCGAAATATCTACGGAGGCCTAGCGTAAGCTAGCTCTTTCTCTCTCTCTACTCCCATGTGATCGTGGGTCATGATCACAGGTCAAATAATAATGGGGCCTCTTTGTATTTCGTGCCTCAGCGCTACAGGGATGTTGAATTCGTTCGAATCTGCAACTGTCGAACCCCGACATGGTTAGTGACTGGCCAATAGGGACGAATCCCTACAGGGTTAGCAAATGGCCATTAGGAACGGCCCTGTTGTGTGGTTGAGTGGAGTACAGGTGGAGAAAGGGGAAACACAACACGGTGGGCGACGTGATAGGAGACAGGTCCCACTTCACACACCACACCATTCCGTACCCCCCACCCCATTAAAGGCGGAATGGCAAGGGGGGTCTGGAATTTGCCTGAATGTCATTGATCAAGGCAAATAAATCCTAACCATTCCAGAGTTGTGTGTTCGATTCCAGACCCCCCCGTCATTGCTAAAGGCAGAACAAAAAAGGGGCTCTGGAATGAAGCCTCAGCCGTAGATATGGATGGGTGGACTTTGGCCGTCTAGATCTACTCACCACTTACCCTAAGGCGCATTCGCACCCCAGCTTAAAGTTGACATCTCTTCCTCACATGTGACGGTCGTTATAGACCCTGAGATCCTCCGAAAGAATATTTTCCGTTCATCGGGACTTAACCACATGCTAACATCTCGATATTTATAAGTCTGGATTTCGGGGTTTGAGAGCACGAGGGAACATGCCCTTCGGTATCCCGAGTGCCGAAATGACGAAGTGCCAAACAAGCCTAAATCGGTGATTAGCCCCTTGGGTTATGCCTTGGTCAATATGACCTCTTTCCACATGACCACACTCTCTCTTCCGTCGGGATTTATCAAGGCGAGAGCCTGACCTCTTGTCAATGGAACTCCCGAATCCCTGATCCCCGATTTCCCGAAATGGGTAATCTCTCGACACGTAGCCTCCTGAAATCATTCGGTCTACGACTGCTTCGGGGTTTCCACCATGGAACATCCCGATCTCTCGTCACCAGAACTCCTAAGTTCCTGACTCCTGATTTCCTGAAATGGGAAATCTCATGACACGTGGCCTCCTTTAATCGGACGACCTGAATCTACTTGGAGGTTTCTACCATGGAATTCCCTGATCTTTCATCACCAGAACCCCCGATTTCCTGATTCCCGATTTCTCGAAATGGGAGATCTCACGACATGTGGCCTCCTTTAATCGGACGGTCCATATCTATTTCGGGGCTTTCGCCCCTATTCACTAGGGGTTTAACCCTCGGGTATCTCCTAACAGATCCAACGGCTGTCAGGTTTTCCAGTTGATATCTGAAAACTCAGACAGGATCCTAACTTGTGCATTCTCCCATGATTTCCTGGACGTGGAAAAATCAATGGTCCAGATGTTCTCACGGACCTTGGGGATCTACGATCCTGATCTCTTCGCTACCCATGAAGACACAGAAAGACAAAGTGGTAAGGAATTTAACCCCCTACTTTCTCCTACCAGTCTAACAGTCATGGGTGACCACATATTTCCCGACAGGATCTCGTCCGTCGATCAACACCTATTCAGGGTTAAGTTGCTTAACACTCTAGTTTCTTCTTCCGATCTAACGTTCGTGAGTGACCACCAATCTCTCGATGGGATCTCGTCCATCGATTCGATACTTATCAGGGATTTTCTTAAGGCCCTGCGCCTTCACGTCCTTTTTCCAGGTTCTTGATGGGATTTTCGAGAAGGGTATCTCTATGGGGAGGTTTACCCAGGGTACTATCTGAAGCAGATAAGGGTATCTCTCTCCCAAGAACCAGGCATGAAGTTTGAATTAGATCAGCATGCATATAAATAATGATTTATGAGAACATAAGCCATACGTAGTCTTTCCATATAAACATACAACTACCAGTACTGATCAAGACACCCTACAGACATTCTTATAATGAAATCATTCACAATTTCACAGCTTATGATCATAAATGTAAGCTTACATATATTTCAAGATGCCAAAGGAAAAACACTTATCAAAAAGTAACACCAGGGGTTATGCAACTGCTGAGAAGGGTGCTCGTCTCCACCCAACCGTAGGCTCAGCGACTCCCAGTGGATTTACCACTAGCCACCCCCGAGCTCAGACCACGATGCTGTGAGACTGTCTCTCTATTTTCCAGTGACCAGGAGCAAAGGTTACTCTCCTTCCTCTCTGCTATCACCCACTCTGCATATCGCCAGAGCTCTTTTTCTCCCCTCGCGTCTACCCCCCAATCGCTTCTCCCCCACGCCTTATCCTCTTGCGAGGTTGCGTGTGGCGCGATTTCCCTCGCGTTGGTCAGGCCTGGCGACTCTACAGATGGGAGGTTCACCTCCCCATCCCTCATTAATTCCTGATGAGCCATCTACTTACCAACCTGCGAGGCATTTAATTCGGCGCCAGCAAGCCGCTTTTGGTTCTCCAGGCCAGTGGGGTCCAAATACGGTATTGATTTTCGGTGGAAGTTAACGCCACCTTTCCAGGTGCCTTCCACCGCCTTTATGCAGCCGTCGTGGTCTCTTTTTTAGCATATCCCCTCTCAGCAGTCCTGCAATATAAATTCATAATATTATTCACATTCATCAACCTTTTCCACAAGGTCCATTCACATCACATATTCACATTTCTGAGTTTTCCATAGTTCTTGGCCAGTCCAGTTATTTTTACAAACTGGGGGAAACATGGTGTTACAATATTTAGTATCATTTCTATAACAACTGTCCTATGCTCATCAAATTATTTTTTAGACTAGAAAGATAATATACATCAGGCATAACTTTTTGTTCTCCTTGTTTAGTTAAAATGTTTATATTTCATTTTCCTAAGACAATGACTCGAATATATGTTCCAAGTGTAAATTTGATTTGGACTGACTTATCCAAACTAGAAAACAACTCTAAGTTTCTTGTCATGTGATTACTACAACTTGAATCTAGATACCATATGTCACATGGACTTTCTTGAGAAATATTGCATTCAACTGGGGATATTATAGGCATTACTTCAGTGTGCGCCATAAACATAGGACTAGAGGGATTATTTGCATTGTTTGACTGATCTTGACCTTACTTGTTCTGATTATATTGTCTCTTCTTGCACTCATATACATAATGTCCATACTTTTTATAGTAATGGCATTGAATCTTTGATTTATCAAATTTATTATTACTTGACTCACTACTATTTTGACTTTGACCTCTTCAACTAGTTTTTCTAGGACTGTTGTTGCGTCCACCTCTAAAAGAACTTCTTCCTTTGCCTCTAGAGTTAGCTCTCCCCCTTCACGATTTATAGATGACTGCACGAAAAATGCATTTTCTAATGGCATATTTGACCTATTCAATCTATGTTCATGATTAATGAGGAATGACTCAGATATTTGTTCTCTTCTAAAGTCACAACAAGGGTATCACATTTCAAATTTAGGAGGAATACTCCTAAGTAACTTTTGAACAAATTTTGTGTCCTCTATGGTTTCTCCATTAGACTTAATCTGATTTATCATGACAATGAAATGGGTGTCAAATGAATCTACTGAATCTGAGTCTTTCATTGACAGATTTTCAAAATCTCTTCTAAGAATTTGTAGTTTTGAAGTCTTGACTTTGTCCATACCTTGATAAGAGGATTTCCATTCTTCCTTGGCTTGCTTTGCTGACGCAACTCTTGAGAGTATGCTCTCATGCATGGCTTGATGTATGTAAAACATTGTCTTTCCATCATTTTCTTTTTATCTTTCAAAGCATCCTTCTTATTATCTTGTGTGAGAGCATTGTATGCTTGTTGGTTTCACATAGCCATTATCGACTATCTCCCATACCCCATACATCTTGACCTCAAAATAACGCCTTCATGGTCAAGGACCATAACTCATAATTTTTTCCTGTAAAAGTGGGAGGTTGCAGATTTGAAATAAAAGCCATGATTTCTCCTTTCAACAGAATTGCCACTCTTGAAACTTACTTTGATAAACTTTGCTATGATCAACCTGCTATGATACCAGATCTCAGACTCTCAGCCAGACTCTCAGCCTGCAATACACTTCTGGAAATCTCAATGCTTTGTTCTAAGTTTTTCAAAACTTTCTGCGTAGTAACAAACTTCACTATACATTGTGCGTTGTGTTAAATAAATGTGAAGCGCTATTTCTTTGCACGTTGTAATAAAAAAACATGCTAATACTAAACTTTATATTCTCTGAACATATGACAGGATTCAAAGACTTGAAATCATTCATACACAAATCACATCAACACAGAAATAACTGATGTATTATTGATTTAAGTGTTGCACACTGTATCACAGACTTGGTGCTACACGCAGTACTGAGCTTGTGCTCTCAGACCTTCCTTACAACCTTCACAACTGCTGATGTTTCTTTTGCTCTTCTCCTTCTACATACACTCTACATCCTACTTCTTACAGATTCGGTAATATAAAGACTAAGACTGAAACTTAATACAGATACAACCTTCACAACTGCTGATGTTTCTTTTGCTCTTCTCCTTCTACATACAGTCTACATCCTACTTCTTATAGATTCGGTAATATAAAGACCAGGATTAAACTTATTACAGAAGGTAACCGACTTAACCATTAAAAACAACAATAAATATGAGTGACTTCTATCTACTCAACAGAGCTCGAGAAAGATTAAAGATTGTTTCATTACCTAACTCCCCTGCTTGCCCACCGACAGAAAAAACTTAGTTTGCCTAAACATAAAACTCAAGAACTAAAAACAACTGAGTTTGCCTAAACGTAGAACTCAGGAACTAAAAACTTGCAAACTGACTATCTGACTTCTTAGGTCGTGACCATCCATCCAGCAGACTGGGTCCATGCGTTAGTGCATGGAATAAATTTTCCCAGATCCACTTTGATGGTCTCTTAGGTTGAATCTAAACCAAGCAAACCAATGGTATCGAAACTCATGATATTCTTGAACCACCTATCTTCACGGAAATTTCCTTTTGGACAAAAATGTTCATGGGCAGAATTAGCAGAGGTGTCAATGAAGCCTAAGATTTCCTCTATGATAGCTAGAAACTAATGCACCCGGTCCCTATTTTCCAACGTTACCTGAACGTCCTCTCTGTGTGAGGTTCTCAAGCGTTATCACACTTTAATCTTTGCTACTCACATTTCACCCAAATGTGGCAATGAGGGGTTGTATACATATTAATCTTTGCTAATCATTATATTTATATTAAGTAAATGTGAAGTAGTAACCCATTTAAGTAATGATAAATTTATGAATTGAGAAATGCTAAGAAGTTAATGTTTAAAATCTAAAACACCATGAAAATATTCCATATACCCAGCATCATCTTTAATTTCTGATTTAAGATTGAGATTATCTGGCCATAAGATTAAGTTTTTTTGATGGGAAGCCTATCGACATAATAATTATGTAAATCTGTTAAGAAGAACAAATTAGATCTGCAAATCGATCGTGTTTATACTTATATGGCGGATACAATAAGGGATTCTTTCGCCCAGATAACTGTAAGATAGCTTTGTTTCAGATGACAGTGGCTATAGCAGACAGATAATGATAATACCTCTGATTTTGTAACTTACTTTATCAATACATAGTGCATTGATTTCATAAAGTCTTTGCATGTGAACAATGCAATTCTACGAATTTATAGTCTCAGATCTGAGCATCATCAAATTGTAGATCTTCATCGTGACAGTGACGCTGCTTTGGCAATAATCTCCTTCACAAATTCTTCAATATTTTTGTCTGAACTTCCGCCTTCGACCATTGCCTCCCTTGATAATTCCTTCCACCGCAAAGCGTTCCTTCTCAGTTCGGCACCCAGTTGGCTTTCCATAACCATCCTTGTACATTTCTCCACTTCTTCCTTCCCTACAAGTCCGTTTGCTGATCGTTTATTCAATCTCAACCCCGTTTTCCATTTCCCTACAATGTATGAGGAATTAGTCGGCTGATCTGACCACTGAGGAACCGCCAACATGGGGACCCCCAAGCCTAGGCTTTCCAGCGTCGAATTCCATCCACAGTGCGTCATAAACGCACCGACGGACGAATGAGAAAGAACTTGCAGCTGTGGACACCATGGAACGATTAGTCCTTGATCGGAGGTTTTGCTCAGAAAGCCCTCCGGGAAGTTTTCTTTACTGTTAGGACGAATAACCCATATAAAGGAATATCCACTCGCTTTCAGCCCAAGAGCTATCTCTTGAGTTTGTTCTTGAGTTTGTTCTTTAGAAAGAACAGTAATGCTTCCGAAGGAAACGTACACAACGCTTGCGGGTTCTTTCGTATTCAACCAATCCATGCAGTTTGTTATTTTCCACATGTGTGCGCCGAAGTCCGTATCTTTGGGATTCTGTCCATCCAAGAAAGCCGAGGGTATGAGAGGGCCGACGGTGCGAATCGGAGCTATCGATTTCATTGAGTTTATTTCTTCGAATTCGAGTTCGTCAAATGAATTTCCCAGTATCCACGTTGCCTTTGAAAATGTTTTAACCTTATCCCTTACGAGTCGGTGCATAAATTCGTAGGGATTCGAAGGTTGCAGAAAGGAAGGCAAGTCCGAGACATTCAGCAGCGGCAATCCGGGTATTTCTATCACGTTCGTCGTTTCTTCTGCTTCGTTTTGACAGTTTGCTGAAGACAAGAAAAACATTAAATAAGCTTGGGATTAACATAGAAAAAAAGAAAATTTACGCACATGATGCAACTCTGGTAATTGAAAACATACCCAATCCCCTTCTGAAATGGTAATAGATGGAGTAAACTGCACAGGATTGCGTCCAGAAAAGAGCTAGAGGAATATTAAACTTCTTTGCAACATCCTGAACCCAGTAAAATACGGAGTCGTAAACGATGTAAGCTATATTGTTGTTCCGAGCGTTTAGCCTCTCTATAAGATTTGCTAATGTGACCTCCCCCATCCTGCACAACATGTCGAAGACCATGCCCACGTCCTTCGAGCGGTCGAAATCCAGAGGAAGTCCGTCTGAGATTGTTTCAAACTCAATTTCCACGGAGGCCTTTGAGGACACCGCATCTTGCGCCTGTAACATGCGCTCACGGGCGGCTTCGGTCGTGACAAACGTGACCTTCATTCGTTTAGAGACGAGCCGCCTGGCAAACTGCAGCATTGGATTGAGATGGCCCTGCGTTGGATTAGACACCACCAGAACGTGAGGCATATTCATGTCGTCTAGCACCTCCAAGGACACCATGTTGCCTGGCTCCCGCAAAGAATAATTTTAGACAATCTTCTTTTATTCCAAAATTTCGTTCTTGCAGGCGGCTGTGTTCAATGCAAGGCCGGACTTGTTTTTATAGCATCAGGAAATCATTTCTCTTATTGGTTAGAAATTGTTTATAAATTTTGTTCAAAGTTAGAATTTCATTTTATTGTAAGGAATTTTAACCATAAAATTTTATGTCATATTTAGATGAAAAAATAAAACTCGACCTATCCGTAAAAATGAGTAAAAACCATGAAACTCTATCTCACCTGGTTGGATTAGTAACAGGTTTTAAACGTCATATAACATAGTGTGCGTGGCATCACCGACTTTAAATGTCATAAAATAATTTAATATTTTCCACTCAACCGCACTAAAATGTCAACTAGGAAAGGACAAGAAAATCTAAAGGAAAAACCAAAGTTAACTTTTGTTTCTTCTTTCCTCTTGTATTTTGGTTTGTCCTTTCTCAATGGACATTTTCGTCTCCTATACTTAGGCGACATTTGTTTTTCCTTGCCTTGTAAGACGCTTTAATATTAAATTCATTTCTATGACTTTTAAGGCAAACATTTTCCATTTTCCATGCCCCTTATTTGGCCATTTTAAATGCACACTTTTCAAGGGGTTTACAGATTACACACTTTTCAAAGGGTTTAGTGCATGAATGGTGAGAGGTAAGTTTCACATTCTTTTAAGTAGGTTCAGAGAAACTGATTCATTGTAATAAAGTTAGAAGGGTAGATGTCCCTTTGGATAGAAGTTTCTACAGGTGTGTTTTGAGACGTCTCAATTCTTGTTAGTTCACAAGTTAGTAGTATATCTGACTTATAGATCAATGGATATATTCTTAGGTTATAGTGGAAGCGAGTAAGTTTGATCTCGAGTTTAACCCAAGTCACTCTGACTAGTTATTAGTTCCCATGGTAAAAAGAAAATGCACACTTGGCCTCCCACCAAAACCTTGGGGTAAGTGTGCATTTAAATGCACACATGTGCCTTGGCCAGCATGCAACTTGCAATTTAATATGCACACATGTGCCCCCACCACCACCCTACTTGCCCATTTAAAATGTACACTTTGCCACCCAACCCCACTCCCACCTTGGGGCAAGTATGCAAATTGTACCTCCCACACCGACTTTTAAATGCAAATGGCCCCCACTTTTAAATGCGCACATGTGCCCCTGCCACCACCCTACTTGCCATTTAAAATGCACACTTTGCCCCTACTTTTAAATACATACATTAATACAGTGTTTAGGGTTAGGGTTTCAGAGGGATGCATAGATTAGAGTTGAAAACCTTATTTTATTTTGTCATTCTCGTGCAATAGCTCCAACTACTCACTAACATCTCCAATGTGTGAACCTCACCACTCTTACTACATACAATGTCAATTTCATTCATGCTCCTAAGTAGTCTCTATTTTGTATATGGACTGTTTAACCCAACGATGCCATCAACCACCGGATTTAGTTCACCTTACATACAAATCATGTTTTCAAATAAAATATTCTTCACAACGACGGATCAGTAAATGTATATTATATCTTTATGTAGTTGATTATATGTGGACAAGTCATTGATTCTAGAAGGTTGTGTTGCCATGTTGTTCCTCATTTCGTTGCTTCTTGTTTATCACGTGTGATTGAATTTTAAGCGGAAGTCCCACTAGAGGGAGTGTGAGAAATAGCTATCTTTGGCTTTGATGGTCATGTACATTGATACACATTTCAAATAAATTTAATTGCTCGACTATTGGTTGCATGAAGATTTTGTTTTGAGTTGTTGAAGCCTAGTATTCTGCGTACATTACATGTATGCTTGCTTGCTTCATACAACAAGGATAACGAATCTTCACTTGTCGATATATACATGGTAACGATTGCACGACATATCATGCCAATCCTACACTACTACTACTGTTGGATCATGTTGTCATTGATGCCAATGGTTTGATTGATTGATGTCATTTATTGATGTCAAGTGATTGATTGATGTCAAAGGATTGATTGATTGATGATTGATGTAATATAATATGTATTGTCCTTGATGAG
>ML799707.1:140237-169722 GCA_009831015.1 Picea engelmannii | reverse complement strand
ATATAAAATTAGATTATGCATTTATGTATTCTGAGTTTAGTTGGGATTGTGATATTCCTTTGTGACATTTGTTTATGTTTGTCACAACACGATGTTTTTTTATGTTCGTCACAATGTGATGTTTTTTTATGTTCTTTACATTGCGACATTTGTTTATGTTCATCGCATTATGACAAAAGGGATATGTTAGTCAGATTGAAACAAGAGGGCTATGTTCATCACATTGCAATCGACGTACATGTTCTTCACATTGCGACGTTCGTATATGTTTGTCACAATGTGAAGTTACTATGTTTGGTCGATTGCAACGTTACTATGTCCGACACATTGCAACTTTTGGAAATGAACTTGTCATAATGCGATGTCGTAATATGTGTGTCACATTGCAACGTGAGGAAACATTCATCACATTGTGACAATGAAGCGATGTGTGACACATTGTGATGTCTATTTATGTTCACCACATTGTAACGTTACTATCCACAATGTGGTGGCATGCCTATCTTTGTCACATTGCAACGTTAGTTTTTTTTCATAACATTGCGACATTATTATTTTCAACAATTGCAATGTTACTATGTTCATCACTATGTGATGTTACTAGATTCGACACATTGCAACATTATTATGTTCATCACGTTGTATTGTTTGGTTTTGTTCATCAGATTGCAACATCAAGGCTTATTCATCACATGAAAAGGTTGGTTTGTGTTTGACACATTACGAAAAGGAAGTTTTGTCGAAGTTTTTAAAAAATATCTAACTAAGTGTTTCCTTTGTGAAAATGTAAGGAACTTTGATTTGATGTAATTTATTACATAGAAGGAAACTTAGAATCATACTTGTTCTAAGGACATTGATATCATATGATATTGAACTATAAAATCTCTCTCTTACAAATAAGCATAAATAAAATTAGAGTATGCAATTATGTATTCTGTTTTTTGGTTTTACAAATTGTGATTATCAAGAAAACACAAAGGAAGGGGTTAAAATCTATGATGATTTATAGTAGTAAAACATTTTGTGGTATTGTTTTTGTTGATATATTCATAAAACTAACATGTTCTCGTACAACTAACATGTTCATACAAGGGCACTTTAGGAGAAAGTGTTTTTAATATTCAACCCTTTCAGTTTCACAAAGGTAACATATTCTTTCATGCCAGGGTGTTTTCTTTTTATATAATATTTTCATTTTATATTTTATAATGAAATAAAATTTTCATAAAAAAAAATATATTTTTTATAATGAAATATTTCATAAGGGTAAAATCATAAAGGTGGGTAACACTTTTTGAGAATTGGGTCTCCAAAATTCCTATTGACCTTTTTTCAGCCGAACTACTAATTCTTTCAGCTGAAAGACAAGTGTTTTCGATCGAACCTTGAGATGCCAAATCAAACGGTACCGTGACGAAGAATTCGATTGTAGTGTACCATATTAGATGGACAATGTTTTTTCATCCGGTAACATCTTTTCGGCTGAAAGATGTTTCAGTGGGAAGAATTCAGATGGATTTTTTTCATTCGGTAACATCGTTTCAGCCAAAAGATGTTTCGGCCGAAATAATCTTTTGGATGAAAATATTTTTCTTCCAAAAAAACCTTTCGGACAAAAACAATTTTATATATCCCTCGCACATCGATCATTTGGCAGGTTTTCAAACTGCAGAGAGTCTAGTGGTGAGAGTCATTTATCGTTTTCATTGGTTGTTGTTGGTTGGTGGTTTTTGTTGGTTGTTGTTGGCATTGGTTGCTACTGGTGGTGGTTGTTGTTGGCGGTGGTTCCTCTTGGAATTGGTTAATGTTGGAGTTGGTTGTTGTTGGCATTGGTTGTTGTTGCTTGTTGTTGCTTGTTGTTGTTGCTTGATGTTGTTTGTTGTTGTTGGTTGTTGCTGCTTCAGGTTCAAGTTAATTCAAAACCATTTCTTAAATTAATTTAAATTTAATTTATTTAGATATTTTGTGTTTTAGGAGGTGGATAGGGCCGAATTCCGCCCTGTCCATGTACATGGTACATGAACATAGCCGAATTCAGGCCTGTCCCTATACATGGACATGATTGAATTTGGCCTTGTCCATGTACGGAGATAGGGTTGAACTTTTCCATGTACAGGGACAGGCCCGAATTTAGGCTTGTCCATGTACAACGACGGGGCCTAATTTGGGCTTGTCCATGTACATGGATAGGGCCAAATTCGGGCTTTTCCCTGTACATGGACAAGGTCAAATTCGGGCATGTCCCTGTACAGGTAGAGGCATGTAAGAACTATTTATTATTTAGATCATTTTAAAATATAAAACCTGTGTTATATATTAAGGTTTAACATTATTTAGGCGTCGCTCTCTTTAATTTAGTGTAAAAAAGAGTGAAGTTATTTACCTATCATTCTTTTTCATTTAATATTCAAATCATTTTACAATATAAAACTTATTATGATGTTAAAAAAAAATCAATATGAAACTCATGATGTTTAATAAGTTTTCACATTATTTATTTAGTTATATTTTTCTTTTTTAATATGAAAATGAGTGGAGTTATTTAGTTGTCATTATCTTTTATTTATTATTCAAAATAATTTTACAACATAAAATCATAATGTTTAAAAGCCTTTTTCAATATTAAAATCACAATGTTTAATAAGTTTTCAGGCCTGAATTCGGCCCTATCCATGTATAAGGACGAATTTTGGCTTGTCCCTGTACATGGATAGGGCCAGATTACATGTTAGTTTACACAGCTTGCAACAAGTTATCTATTGACTAGTAATCCTATTGATTCACTCTATTCATTACTATAAGGATATGTACATTGTACTATGAGTACAAATATAAGCAATACTTGTAATTAACATGTCTATGTTTCCTGCTTAGTATTGATATCATTATTGACTTGTTATGTGTACTCATGTAACTCAATCATGCTAATCACTACTACTAATCTAGTCTTGTTAAGTAAGTGTAATAGAGTAAGTAGCACATGCTTGGTTACTATGGATAAGCTTATGGTCCTAATCAACCTTATTACTTATACAAGTAAGAGTCATTATGATTAATGCAAGGGTCATTGGTTGTTGTTGGTTTTTGCTGCTTTAGGTTGAAGGTAAATTTAAACCGTTGATTTTGAATTAATTTAATTTTAAAAATAGTGGAAAATGAAATTTGAGTCCAATCCACTTAGTTCCATTTATCCTTGAAGAATCTATGTAAAAATGAGTTATATTTAGGGCCATATAAAAGAGAGGGTAACCCATTGGATATTTACGTCTTCTTATTTTATTTTGTTTCTTGGTTAAGTACCAATCCAAGATAATGTGTGACCCTCTTCTCTCCTGGGATGGCCCATGAGACCTAGGAGCAGTTAAGAAGAAGGGCATGATCACATCATTAATATTCCTCGTATGTTGGGATAATAAAATATTATAAGTTATATCATGAGACTCATGTGGACATTCTTCCATTAAAGAAGAACTTACCTTGTTGACTTTATCTTGAAACCCCCCTTTCTTGAGTTACATCCCGCTTAATTGTTGTGTGGGTTTTTGGTTTGGTTCTTTGCTTCTTCCTAAAGAAGGCTATCCACCTTGACTTTGGATCCCCTCTCCTTGACTTGTTTTTTTCTTGTTGATTTTTATGATTTAACAATTAATATTTTATGTTATAAAATATTATTTGTTTAAATTATTTAATTATTAGGGTTTAAACCTAACCATAAAGTTAGGACTAATATTCTAGCCCTAACCTACCTACCAAAACTATAAATAAAACCTATCCTCACTATTTACACACACTCTCTCTTCTAAGACAAGTTTTGATCTGAGTGTTTCCGCGACTCTTTGTTGTTCATATTGTTGAGTGGTTGTGGCCCCTCTAGGGCAGGTATTCTTGGTGTATTAAGCCACTATGGGCTTACCTCTCCAACCTCTTTCTACTGTTGACCCCTAAGGGTCTTTTCCATCCATTTGCAAGTATCTTCTTGGTTGTTGTTTGGGGTTTCTGGTTCTCCTTGTTGGTGTAGTCCTCCTCTTCTGCTTGTTGGTGCCGCCCTCCTCATCTCCTTGTTGATGCCACCCTGTGTATGTTATTGCTATCCTCTTCTATTTTTTGTGCCACCTGTGTATGTTTCCTTACCTTGCAACTCTTATTACCCTGAATAGGGTTTGATAGGGAAACCCTAGAACTGTTAATACTTCTATCTATTGTTGTAGTAGTTATGTATTTTTTCGACATAATTTATTAAGGTTGTTAGTGACATCTCTTTCAGTCACTAGACTAGATAATGGTGTCTTGTTTCAGCCCTTTTACTTGATGATTGGCATGTTGGTTAGTCTTTTGATATTTTACGCTAACATTTCTTCTTGGCAATTTGTTCTAAGGTTCATGATGAGATCTTCCCCGATGGTTTGATCAATGTTCCCTTAAATATTTTTCTGAGCATACATCTAAGAGGATAACAATAACATATCAATTAATATTATTTCTTGTTTTAGCTAAGTAATTATTCTGTTAGTTATTTTTTTTATGCTACTGGATTATGGATCAGAAGTTTTAATGTCTTGCTGATTGTAACATACAAGTAGCTAATGTTTAGAAATTAAAATAAATATTTATGTTTTAGCTAGCTATATTTTTTCCCTTAAATTTTAACACGTTATACATAGATTATCTTATAAATTACCTTTTACAATTTACACATAGATATAGATTATCTTCTACATGTTACATTTTTTTTTATATTTCATATTTTCATGTTCATTATATATAGCATCATAGTAAAAAATATAGTTGTTAGTTTTTTCAATATATGTCTTTGATGCTTTGAAGTTGTTATAAATGCTTAAATTCCTCCAAGTTATTTTATAAATTATATTTCCATTTGATGTTTCTATAACTTATGAAATTTCACATTCATGGAATTTCAAAGGATATCTATCGAGGCAAGATGTCGAGACAAGAGTCTCCAAAAATACCTCACAGATGCTCTAGGCTATCCAATGAAGGAGGAAGAGAAACCCCTTCTTTGAAAGAGACATTGAGGACGTCGGAGACCCACATCTCAACAAGGAAGGGAAGCATGGGAGGGACAACTAGTGACCAAAGGAAATCTAGATAGATGAGGATATTATCAGATGAATCTGTGAATAGATCATCTAGACAATGTGCTCAAAATAGTGCCATGGATGCAACTTTCTTAGACAGGTTGCACATTACTACTCCAACACCTGATAATGTAGTGCATACATCATGACAAGAAAATATGTTTGGTTATTTTTTTTATTTTGTATTTTTGTGTATTTATGTTTAAGTTATATATATATATATATTGTTGTTGTTGTTTCTGTTAAATGTTGTAATTAGTTTCAAATGTGTATGTGTAGATGATGAGTTTAATGCGAGAGAATATAATGAAAGAGATAATGGTGATCATGAGATTCCAATGTTGGTGAAGAGGGTGAAGGTGGATTCATGGGGAGTTATCAATAAACGAAAGATTGCATCCCTACGTCCACCTATCCCTCAGATGTTGGTGATGAGCTTCCTTGGGAAGGGTATACTGAAGCAATGAACCTCGAATGATGCTCATGTATTAAAAATATGATGCAAAATTATTTGAGGTTCTTGGATCTCCCTCGAGAGAGTAAGCCAAGATTGGAGATTATTTTTTATTCATTCTAGAACTTTATGAATGCATATCAAAACATGGGGCCAACGATTGATAGTTTTATCAATTTGATGAGGAGATGAAAGTCGAAGGTGATGAGCCCCGATAAACGAGAAGTACTAAAAAGTAGAGTTTCAAAAGAAAATGCAATCTTTATGTTCAATTTCAAAGAGGGGCCAAAGCAAAAGATGTTGAAGGTGCAATATTTTAAGCACCCCAACATAACAAGACATCTTTATAATAGATTTTTGGCAACATATGAGAAATTACCATGGAATGATGAGGTTCCTCATTACTTTGCTAGACTCTTTTATGCAAAGTTTTTCATGGGCATGCACCCTGATTATACCAGCCTACTATCCAATTACTATAGGGCTGCTAAAGGATGAACACATGATCGGAAATGGGCATATCAAAATGAAATATTGCAGAGGCCTCCATGACCTTTGGTTTTTCATCCAATAGGGGCATTTGCCTCATATTCAAAGATGCAAGCTACATGAGATGTTGGAAAGTAGGCTAGGAATGCAATCAGAGAGAATTTAAGATCATTTTTTTATGGTGTTGATGTTGGTTTGAACCGTCAGAGAGCTGAAGCTAATTCTCGAGCCAATTTTGTTTACAAAACAAAGGAGATATATTTCATGTCCATAGAAGATATACGAGAGTATGCAAAATTTTTCCGTAATGGTTGGAATGTGTTAATTCAGAATGATGAACTGAACATTGGATTGGTATATGTTATAGTTAGTAAAATTTTCATGCAATTGAAGATAGTTTTCTTGTAGTTCTAGATCTAGATACATATCATTGTATCTTTAGAAATAATTGAGTTTTTATCGTCATTAATTACAGTTTGGTCATATGTTAAATGAGTCTCCAATAAATTGGGGACTTGATTCAACGATTTTAAATTTGGATGGGTTGAATTAGGTATGTGTTTTCTAATATCCACATATGAGCACTTTAGTTGTCCAATTTTCACAACTTGTTGAATAATCAACATACATGAAATTTACGTTTTTTTATTAATGTGAACACATTGAACCCTATTTAATTCTTAGTTGTGTTGTTCACAGATTCCTATTTTGTCTCCTACTATTTGGGAAGGCTTGTCCCAATTCTTATTGAAAGAGTTTGAAGAGGGTGGGAGTTCACATGTATCATTGCATGTTGAAAACACATTTACTTATATATGAAAATTGCAATGTCATTTAAATTATTAATTTCAAAGAAAAATGTCTTAAACAATATATAATTTATTGTATCTTAGCATATGGTAGGTAAGAATATGACTCAACCGACCATGGAAATTCCATCCTCTTGTGTGATTGATGATATTTAGGTTGGCACACCACATGTATTATATATTTCAAAATTTAAAACTACAATTTAATGTGTTAGAATAATTTAAATTTAATTTTTAAATGTACAAAGTTGAAATGTGTTCTAGGAAAATGTGGAGAAGAGAGTGTCTGAGAGTGTGCTTGAAGAGAATGTGGAGAAGAGAGTGCAGAAGAATGAGATTGAGGAGGATGCATCCATACCTGAGAAGGATGTGTCTATTGATGATGATGCTTAAATGTATGCACATTGCACATTAGTGAGGTTTAGTTTTTTTTTTTTATGATGGGACTTTTATACATAATGTTCAAGCTTATTTCTGTTGAATATGATTATTTTTTCTTACTTTTTCCAAATTTTTGTTTGATCAACTTTTAAATTAAGCCTTTCCTATTCATAGAAGGGTTACTCAATTAATGTCTATATAACATTTCAACATTTTGATCAATCATTTTGAAATATATAGAACTCCTATATAAGTTTATCATCGTCTAAAATGGTACAGTCAATCTTGTTTATGTTTAGATCAGGATGCAGACCTAATTTTGAACTTGAGCACTTGATTATCTGAGAAAAAACTCTATCCCGCATCAGAAAAAGGGAAGTTTCTAAATTTTCTTCAATTTCATTCCTTTCCTTTTTGTCCAAGAATGGTGTAATATGGATATTTGTGTTTTCTGCATACAATAAAGTGAATTCCTTATTGGAGTATTTTCAAACTCTTAACTAATTTCTTACTAACCACAAACCAACATTTGTTGATGATGCAAGAGCATCGCCAACAACAAGCGAGTGGAGGACAAGCGCCAATGCATTTTGGCACATGAGAAATTGTTTAAAATGTTTTGAAGTGGGATGCACCAAACTTAAATGTAATAGTTAAGAAAGGGTGTACTTCTTGATTGTAATCAGACCTTGAGCATCCCGCTCTCGTTTGAAGGACTAAGAGGCATTTATGCTAGTAAATGTAAGTAGGTAGCTTTGAATTCTTAGATTAGACAATTTTAGGAGAGGAGGGAAAACGGATATAGACACCCTCACTTGTATCATTGTAACGTTAGCAGCATAATCAAGAGAGCATAGGAGAGCATAAGCAGAGAGTTGTGTAAAGTAGAAAAACCCATGTACAGAAGTTTTGGATTAATACAAAGATTTTTAGTTCAGACTCATGGTGTTCAATTGCTTTCTGTGTTTGTACATGTTGATTGATGTATGCTTGTTTACTCTCTGTTATTCATTTGATTTGATGCGTGAATGTATGATTTCATATTTAATGTATGAAATATTAAGAGAGGGAGGGTAAGGAATGAGTTTCAATTGTTTCTCTATCTGAGCAAGAGTTTTCCTGCAAGGAGTGCACTGAAATTGTCCGCAAGGTGTGCGTTGACAGAAGTCAGAGTTCGTCTCTGGAAGCTCAGGAGAGATAGCATTGTTCTCATTCTTGCAGAAGTGCAAGTTAAACACAGGAGCCATGCAAAATGTGCGTTGGCTGAGAAGAGTCTCAGATTTTGTAACCTGAGGGAGTTGTTGAAAAGATTGTTGTCGCAGGGAGTGCGCAGAGTTGAAGAGGTTCAAATACTTGGAAGTATTTGAAGAATTTCCGCAAGGAATGCGTGTAGGAATTTTCCCCAAAGGAGTTGAGGATATTTCAATCAGTCTCAGGAAGGATAGGATCTTCAAAGCTATCGAAGAAAAGCTCAAGAGAGATAGTGCCTTGAAGTATTGGAAGAAGGCGGAGCAATGTTGGTTTGCCGGTGAACAAGTTCGTAAAAGCATACTTGTTAATTTCGCAGGAATCGTCAAGGAGGAATTGGACGGTCAGAATTCTCCATGGAGAATTCATAAAGTTCTGAGAACCATTAGATCTTGTGGAGGAGCAAGAAGGTTATGGTGAGTATTTTTCTAAGTGCAAGCTCAGGAGAAATCAGGCTGTAGGATATGAACCAATAGGGGTCATTGGATCACTCACGAAATCTCATTTAGGGGTTTCGTGAGTTGGAGAACTAAAAGCCTTACCTCAAGATTCGTGAGGTCGCGAAAGGAGAAGTCCCAAAAGGGGTGAAAGGGTTTGTGTGGGCCAGTTATCGGTGAAGTACAACGGAACTCGGTATTTTGGGGTTTCATGGGTTGAAGAGCTGAAAGTTCATCATTAGGATTTGTGAAGTTGCGAATTCTGAGAACTCGAAAAAGGTAGGAAGTTCCATCGTGGGACCCGCGTAGACAACGTGTCGGAATTTCACCATTTTGGCATATCGGAGGATAAGAGGTTGAGACTTTTGTTCCGAAACTCTCGAATTCATGAAACCGCGAAAGAATCTGAGCCGTTCACTGGAAGGAGGGCACGTGTCGCAAGATCCTCTCTATCGGGGATTCAGACATCGGTGTTCAGAGAAGGAAGTCCTTCGACTTCATGAGTGGCGAAGTCGCAAGAGAATCGCAGTCGTCCATCGGAGTAGGACAGATGGAAGAGATCTAGGGATCTCACGAACTCGAAGGTTCGAAGGGTGAGAGCCCAAGAGTTGGGTGCTCCAAGTCGCAAAGTCGCGAAATTGCGAGGAGCGAGGATAGTCATTGTATCCAGGTCACGGGAGGACCGTTAGATAAGGAACCCCATCACATTTCATGCATTTAGGGGTTTGGAGGTTGAAAGGAGTTGTTTTCGACATCAAAAGTCGCGAAGTGTTGAAAGTCGGGCATGAGGGACATGTAGTAGAACCGCGAAGTGGGTCGGGAAATAGACCAGTGGACACACATCACCTAGTGAAGAAGTCAACAACCGTTGACCTCTCGCATCTCGTGGATTCGCGAGATAAGAGCATAAGAGCTTAGCCTAGTCGGCGGTCGCGTGAGGAAGGTGCTGACAGAGGAAGATCTATACCCATTTCACGATCTCAAGTATCACGAGATTGGAGAGGAAGAGTCTGAAGTCACGACTCATGAAGTCGCAAGATTATGAGCTGCAAAAAGGACCCATGGATCGATAAATTACAGATTCCAATGAGGAATTGAAAGGAGCAGCTTCGCCTCAAGGGGATAGAGAACGATCCTGTAAGCGGATCTCGGCCCAAGGGTCGATAGGTCTACGTCAGTGTGGTATCAGAGCTTGACTCTCTTTGTATACTTTAGACAGGGAAAGCGAGAAAGAAAATCTCAGCCATGCCACCGAGAAGAAGAGACAGACAAACACCCGATCCGCCAGAGGAAAGAGAAATGCCAAGAGGAAGGGGTAGGCAGGTGCCAAATCCATCCATGGAAAGAGAGATGCGTGACATACATGCCAGAATCGAGGACATGGAGACAACACAAAGGCGCACAACCGATGTTGGAGATGTCAGTGATTCTAAAAATGAAGATGAAGCTGGACATGAAGGAGAAGAAGTTGCAACAAAGGATGCAGCAAATGAACACCTGATTAGGGCTGTTGCAAGAATGGGTGCTAAGTAAAAAATGGATATTCCAGTATATGAAGGAAACCTGGATGTTGAAGAGCTTCTAGACTGGATTAGAGCTCTCGACACATATTTTGACTATGAATATGTCGAGGAGGACAAAAAGGTCAAACATGTTGTCACAAGATTGAAAGGACATGTATCATTGTGGTGGGATGAGATACAAGCTGACAAACGCTGCAAAGGCAAGCAAAAAATCAAGAGTTGGGATAGGATGATCGCAAATATGAAGGCGAAATTTATTCCCATGGATTACCAAATTACTCTGTTTCAGAGAATGCAGAATTTGAGACAGAAGCTGATGATAGTGAAGGAGTACACTGAAGAATTCTACAAGTTGAACATCAGGGCAGGTCATCACGAAAGTGATGATGAAAAGGTTGTTAGGTATATGTATGGTTTGAGATATGACATTCAGGATGAGATGAGCATGATGACCATCCGAACGGTGGAAGATTATTATCAGATGGCTCTAAAAGATGAAGAGAAGCTGAGCCGAAAACAAGGTCAAAGACGCCAAGGCAGAAGTCAGCGCAGAGGAAAATCAATTTCCCAGGATAGAAATCATAAACCCAGGGAAGAGTGGAAGAAAACTCAAACTCAAACTGAGAGAGGTGGAAGCTCACAGAGAGGGAAGCATACCAAACAAAGAGGTCAGTATGCTAATGGAAAAAAAAATTCTCATACCAGAGGTAGAGGAAGAGGAAGAGGTGGAGTAGTGAAATGCTTCACATGTGGAAAGGTCGGACATAAATCTTATGAGTGTCCATAAAAAAATAAATACGGTGGTGAAACTCACATCACCAAAGAACAGAGGTGGAATGTTGAGGCAGAGGATGTTGAAGGAGAAATATCGTTGATGATGCGAAAAGTTCTCTTAACGCCAGAGAAGGAGGTGGAGAATCCAGTGCAAAGGAACAGTATTTTTCGGACCGCTTGCAAAACCAAAGACAGAGTATGCAAGGTCATTGTGGAAAGTGGTAGCACAGATAATCTCGTTTCTACAGAGATGGTAGAAAAGATGGAGTTGGAGACTATTGAACATCCATGTCTATACAGAGTTTTGTGGCTACAAAAAGGACATCAGGTAAATGTCACTAAACAATGTTTAGTTGAATTTAAGATAGGAGGATATAACGATAAGATATTGTGTGATGTCATTCCCATGGATGTTTGTCATCTATTGCTGGGTAGACCGTGGCAATATAACAGGAATGTGATTCATGACGGGAGGAACAACACATACACCCTAGAGAAGAATGGGAGAACTCACATGTTGCTTCCAATCAAAGATAAAGAGGTGAAACCTGAAGTAACCAACACTGTACTTCTCATGAGTGGGAAGGAACTTCTTACAGAGGTTAAGAAAAAGGAGGAACTGCAATTCATTGTGGTCAAGAAGCCTAAAATTGTTTTAACCAGTACAAGGGTAGATGATTTACCGGAAGAGGTTCAGAAAGTGTTGGAAGAGTTTGTTGACATAGTAGTGGATGAACTACCTCATTCGTTGCCACTGAACATAAGTGTAAGTCATCATATTGATCTCATACCCGGAGCTAGTTTTCCAAATAAAGCAGTGTATAGATTGACGCCACAAGAGAATGAAGAGGTCAAGAGACAAGTCCAGGACTTAATGGACAAAGGGTTGGTTAGAGAAAGCTTGAGTCCATGTGTTGTTTCGATAGTGCTCAGTCCGAAGAAAGACAGAGGCTGGAGGATGTGTACTGACTCGAGAGAAATCAACAAGATAACCATCAGGTACAGATTTCCATTGCCAAGAATGGATGATTTGATGGATTGCTTGAGTGGGGCCAAATTTTTTTCAAAGATTGATTTGAAAAGTGGTTATCACCAAATTCGTATGAGAGAAGGTGATGAATGGAAGACAACCTTCAAGACTAATGAAGGGTTGTATGAATGGCTTGTTATGTCATTTGGCTTAACGAACGTGCCAAGTACTTTCATGAGGTTGATGAACAAAGTCCTGAAGGATTTCATCGGAAAATTTGTCATTGTGTATCTGGATGACACACTAATTTTTAGTAAAACAGAGGCAGAGCATTTGAAACATTTGGCTACAGTGATGAAGAGATTACAACAAGAGAAGCTGCTAATAAATATGAAGAAATCTCCATTCATGAAGACAAAGCTCATTTATTTGGGATTTGTTATTTCTACAGATAAGTTGATGATGGATCCAGATAAGGTGGAGGTAATTATAATTGGCCATCACCAAAGAGTATATTTGAGGTGAGAAGTTTTCATGGATTGGCTAGTTTCTACTGGAGTTCATCAGGAATTTCAGTGGAATTATTGCACCGATGATGGACACAGTGAAGAAGACACACAAGTATTTTCACTGGATAGAAGAGGTTGAGAAAAGTTTTAATTTGTTGAAAAGGAAAATCACGGAACAACCAATTTTGGTGTTGCCCGATTTCAAAAAGACATTTCAGGTAAAACATGATGCAAGTGGATTTGCAATAGGGGTAGTCTTGAGCCAATAAGACATGCTGATAGAATACTCCAACGAGAAGTTCAATGAAGCGAAAGTGAAATACTCCACATATGACAAGGAGTTCTATGCTATTATTTAGGCATTGAAGAAGTGGAGACACTATTTGATTCCTAAGGAGTTTGTCTTATATAGTGACAATCATGCTTTGCAATTTGTGACTCAATAGGAGAAGTTGAATCAAAGACATGTTAAATGGGTTGAATACATGGAGAACTTTACTTTTGTAATTAAACATATTTTTGGAACTGCTAACAAAGTTGTTGATGCTTTGAGAAGTAAATGTTTGTTGTTGCGGGAGTTCAAAGTCAAAACACTGGGTTTTGATGATCTCAGGGACATGTACAGAGATGATCCAGATTTTAAAGAGGCATATGAAGCAACTGAAAATCCAATTCTCAGGGATAGGAGTCAATGGACATAATACATGATCCAAGAAGGATTATTGTTTAAGGGTAATCAACTTTGTATTCCAAAATGCTCCATGAGGGAAAATTTGTTGAAGGAGAAACACAGTGGAGGATTGGCCAGACATTTTTCTCATGACAAGACATTCTCAAAGTTAAACGAGTCATATTTTTGGCCAGGAATGAGAGCAGACGTAAAAAAATTCATGGACAGATGTAGAATTTGTCATCATTCAAAAGGAAAGAGGCAGAATGCAGGATTTTATCAACCGTTACCCATACCTGACAGGCCGTGGGATGCGGTAAGCATGGACTTCATATTGGGTCTACCAAGAACACAAAGAGGGTTTGACTTGATATTTGTAGTGGTAGATAGATTTTCTAGGATGGCACACTTCATACCATGTCAGAAAACCAGTGACGCAACTCACATTGCGAATCCATTTTTCAAAGAGGTCATTCGACTTCATGGCTTACCAAGGAGCATAGTTTCAGATCGAGACACCAAGTTTGTGGGACACTTCTGGAGAACCTTATGGAAAAATCTAGGAACGAACTTGTTGTTCAATTCATCTTATCATCCTCAGACGGATGGACAGACATAAGTTGTGAACAGAATTTTGGGATACTTGCTGAGGAGCTTGGTGACAGAACACCACAGTTAGTGGTACAATATTATGCCATAGGCGGAATTTTCTTATAATGATTCAATCAACAGAAGAACAGGGCAGAGTCCATTCTAGATTGTTTACGGGATGCAACCAAGAGGAGTTTTGGAATTGAGAGATTCAAAACAGAATGCAACTAGGAGTGATAGTGCAGAGGATTTCGCAGAAGAGATGAAGGAACTTCATAGCCAGGTGAAGGAGCGATTACAGAACTCGAGCAAAGAATATAAGCACAGAGAAGATAAACAAAGGAGAAAAATTCAATTTGAGGTTGGTGATTTGATTTTGGCACGTCTAAGAAAGGAAATATTCCCGAAGGGGACATATAACAAACTGAAGATAAAGAAGATAGAACCATGTAAGGTCTTGAAGAAATTTGGGGCAAATGCTTATGAGATTGAATTACCCGATGGGATTAGAATTTCTTCGATATTCAATGTCTCAGATTTATACCCATACAAAGATGGAACAGACAGTGAACAACCAAAGGTTCAGTGGACAAAACAAATGCCAGTTGCAGAGAAGCCACAGATGGAAAGCATATTGGACAAAAGAGTTAGTAAGAGGACCAGGCGAAAGGAATACTTTGAATAGTTGGTCAAGTGGAAGGGACATCCAAATGAAGATGCCAGCTGGGAGAATGAAGCAGAGATCCAGAAACATGGACAGACCATGTAAGAGCTCATGGATAGGAGCCCATGAAAATTTTCAAGCGAGGGAGTATGATGCAGGAGCATCGCCAACAACAAGAGAGTGGAGGAAAAGTGCCAATGCATTTTGGCACATGAGGAATTGTTTGAAATGTTTTGAAGTGGGATGCGCAAAACTTAAATGTAATAGTTAAGAAAGGCCATACTTCTTGATTGTAATCAGACCTTGAGCGTCCTGCTCTCGTCTGAAGGACTAAGAGGCATTTATGATAGTAAATGTAAGTAGGTAGCTTTGAATTCTTAGATTAGACAGTTTTAGGAGTGGAGGGAAAATGGATATAGACACCCTCACTTGTATCATTGTAACATTAGTAGAATAATCAAGAGAGAATAGGAGAGCAGAAGCAAAGAGCTGTGTAAAGTAGAAAAACCCATGTACAAAAGTTCTGAATTAATACAAAGATCTTTAGTTCAGACTCATGGTGTTCAATTGCTTTCTGTGTTTGTACATGTTGATTGATGTATGCTTGTTTACTCTCTGTTATGCATTTTCTTTGATGAGTGAATGTATGATTTCATATTTAATGTCTGAAATCTGAAGAGAGGGAGGGTAAGGAATGAGTTTCAATTGTTTCTCTGTCTGAGAAAGAGTTTTCCTGCAAGGAGTGCAGTGAAATTGTCCGCAACGTGTGTGTTTACAGAAGTGAGAGTTTGTCTCTGCAAGCTCAGGAGAGATAACATTGTTCTCATTATTGCAGAAGTGCAAGTTAAACACAGGAGCTGTGCAAAGTGTGCACTGGCTGAGAAGATTCTCAGAGTTTGCAACCTAAGGGAGTTGTTGAAAAGACTGCTATCGCAGGGAGTGCGCAGAGTCGAAGAGGTTCAAATACTTGGAAGTATTTGAAGAATTGCCGCAAGGAGTGTGTGTAGGAATTTTCCCCAAAGGACTTGAGGATTTTTCAATCAAGCTCAGAAGGTATAGGATCTTCGAAGCTGTCGAAGAAAAGCTCAAGAGAGCCAGTGCCTTGAAATATTAGAAGAAGGCACAACAATGTTGGTTTGTTGGTGGACAAGTTCGTAAAAGCATACTTGTTCATTTCGCAGGAATTGTCAAGGAGGAATTGGACGGTCGAAATTCTCCATGGAGAATTCACGAGGTTCTAAGAACCGTCAGATCTTGTGGAGGATAAAGAAGGTTACAGTGAGTATTTTTCTAAGTGCAAGCTTAGGAGAAATCGGGCCGTAGGATTTGAACCAACAGGGGTCGTTGGATCACTCACGAAATCTCATTTAGGGGTTTCGTGAGTTGGAGAACTGAAAGAGTTGCCTCAAGATTCACGAGGTCACAAAAGGCAAAGTCCTGAAAGGGGTGAAAGGGTTTGTGTGGGCCAGTTATCGGTGAAGTACATCGGAACTCAGTATTTCAGGGTTTCGTGGGTTGAAGAGCCGAAAGTTCATCATTAGAATTCGCGAAGTCGCGAAGTCCGAGAACTCCAAAAAGGTGGGAAGTTCCATCATGGGACCCGTGTAGACGATGTGTTAGAATTTCGCCATTTCGGCATATCGGAGGATAAGAGGTCGAGAATTTTGTCCCGAAAATCCCGAAGTTGAAAAACCGTGAAAGAAACTAAGCCATTCGTTGGAAGGAGGACAAGTTTCGCAAGATCCTCTCTATCGGGGATTCGAACATCGGGGTTCAGAGAAGGAAGTCCTTCAACTTCGCGAGTGGCGAAGTTGTGAGAGAATCAAAGCTATCCATCAGAATAGGAAAGGTTCCAGAGATCTAGGGATCTCGCGAACTCGAAGGTTCATAGGGTGAGAGCCCAAGAGTTGGGTGCTCCAAGTTGCGAAGTCACGAATTCAAAAGGAGCGAGGATAGCCATTGGATCCAGTTCATGGGAGGACCATTGGATCAGGAACTCGATCACATTTCACGCATTTGGGGGTTCGGAGGTTGAAAGGAGTTGTTTTCGATATCATAAGTCGCGAAGTGCTGAAAGTTAGGCACGAGGGACACGTAGTAGAACCACACAGTGGGCCGGGAAGTAGACCGGTGGACACACGTCACCTAGTGAAGAAGTCAACACCCGTTGACCTCTCACGTCTCAAGGATTCGCAAGATAAGAGAACAAGAGCTCAACCTTTGAACTCGCGAAGTGGTGAATAGTGAAAGGTGCTAGCACTTAGCCTAGCCGATGGTTGCGCAAGGAAGGTGCTGACAGAGGAAGAGATATACCCATTTCACGATCTCGGGTATCGTGAGATTAGAGAGGAAGAGTCGAGAGTCATGACTTGTGAACTCGCAAGATTACCTGTGGATTGATAAATTGCAGATTCCAGTGAGGAATCGAAAGGAGCTGCTTCCGCTCAAGGGGATAGAGAACGATCCTGTAAGCAGATCTCGGCCCGAGGGCCAATAGGTCTGCGTCAGTGTGGTATCAGAGCTTGACTCTGTTTGTATAATTTAGACAGGGAAAGAAAGAAAGAAAATCTCATCCATGCCGCCAAGAAGAAGAGATAGACAAACACCCGATCCGCCAAAGGAAAGGGAAATGCCAAGAGGAAGGGGTAGGCATGTGCCAAATCCAGCCATGGAAAGAGAGATGCATGATATACCTGCTAGACTTGAGGACATGGAGACAACACAGAGGCACACAGCCGGTGTTGGAGATGTCACTGATTCCGAAAGTGAAGATGAAGCTGGACATGAAGGAGAAGAAGTTGCAACAGAGGATGCAACAAATGAACACCTGATTAGGGTTTTTGCAAGAATGGGTGCTAAGGAAAAAATGCATATTCCAGTATATGAAGGAAACCTGGATGTTGAAGAGCTTCTAGATTGGATTAGAGCTCTGGACACATATTTTGACTATGAAGATGTCGAGGAGGACAAAAAGGTCAAACATGTTGTCACAAGATTGAAAGGACATGCAACATTGTGGTGCGATGAGCTAGAAGCTGACAGATGTTGTAAAGGCAAGTAGAAAATCAAGAGTTGGGATAGGATGATCGCAAATATGAAGGTGAAATTTATTCCCGGGGATTACCAAATTACTCTGTTTCGAAGAATGCAGAATTTGAGACAGAAGATGATGACAGTGAAGGAGGACACTGAAGAATTCTACAGGCTGAACATCAGGGCAGGTCATCGCGAAAGTGATGATGAAAAGGTTCCTAGGTATATGAATGGTTTGAGATACGACATTCAGCATGAGATGAACATGATGACCATCTGAATGGTGGAAGATGCTTATCAGATGGCTCTAAAAGCTGAAGAGAAGCTAAGCCGAAAACAAGGTCAAAGAGGCCGAGGCGGAAGTCAGCCCAGAGGCAAATCAGTTGCCCAAGATAGAAATCAGAAACCCAAGGAAGAGTGGAAGAAACCTCAGACTCAAAATGAGAGAGGTGGAAGCTCACAGAGAGGGAAGCATACCGAATAGAGAGGTGAGTATGATGATGGAAACATTTTTCCTCATACCAGAGGTAGAGGAAGAGGAAGAGGTGGAGTAGTGAAATACTTCACATGTGGAAAGGTTGGACATAAATCTTATGAGTGTCCAGAAAAAAAGAAAGAAGGTGGTGAAACTCACATCGCCAAAGCATAGAGGTGAAATTTTGAGCCAGAGGATGCTGAAGGCGGAAGATCATTGATGATGAAAAAAGTTATCTTAATGCCAAAGAAGGAGGAGGAGAATCCAGTGCAAAGGAACAATCTTTTTCGGACTGCTTGCAAAACTAAACACAAAGTATACAAGGTCATTGTGGACAGTGGTAGCACAAACAATCTCGTTTCTACAAAGATGGTAGAAAATATAGAGTTGGAGACTATTGAACATCCAAGTCCATAAAGAGTTTCGTGGCTACAAAAAGGACATCAGGTAAATGTCACTAAACAATGTTTAGTTGAATTTAAGATAGGAGGATATAACGATAAGATATTGTGTGATGTCATTCCCATGGATGTTTGTCATCTATTGTTGGGTAGACTGTGGCAATATGATAGGAATGTGATTCATGATGGGAGGAAGAACACATACACCCTAGAAAAGAATGGGATAACTCACATGTTGCTTCCAATCAAAGATAAAGAGGTGAAACCTGAAGTAAGCAAAACTGTACTTTTCATGAGTGGGAAGGAACTTCTTACAGAGGTTAAGAAGAAGGAGGAACCACAATTCATTATGGTCAGGAAGCCTAAAATGTTTTTAACCAGTACAAGGGTAGATGATTTACCGGAAGAGGTTCAGAAATTGTTGGAAGAGTTTGCTGACATAGTAGTGGACGAACTACCTTGTTCGTTGCCACCGATCAAAAGTGTAAGTCATCATATTGATCTCATACCCAGAGCTAGTTTTCCAAATAAAGCAGTGTACAAATTGATGCAACAAGATAATGAAGAGGTCAAGAGACAGGTCCAGGACTTAATGGACAAAGGGTTGTTTAGATAAATCTTGGGTCGATGTGTTGTGTTGACAGTGCTCAGTCTGAAGAAAAATAGAGGCTGGAGGATGTGTACTGACTCGAGAGAAATCAACAAGATAACCATTAGGTACAAATTTCCATTGCCAAGAATGGATGATTTGATGGATTGCTTGAGTGGGGCCAAATTTTTTTCAAAGATTGATTTGAAAAGTGGTTATCACCAAATTTGTATGAGAGAAGGTGATGAATGGAAGATAGCCTTCAAGACTAACGAAGGGTTGTATGAATGGCTTGTTATGTCGTTTGTCTTAACAAACATGACAAGTACATTCATGAGGTTGATGAACGAAGTCCTGAAGGATTTCATCGTAAAATTTTTCATTGTGTATCTAGATGACATACTAATTTTTAGTAAAACAGAGGCAGATCATTTGAAACATTTGGCCACAGTGATGAAGAGATTACAACAAGAGAAGCTGCTAATAAATATGAAGAAATCTTCATTCATGAAGACATAGCTCATTTATTTGGGATTTGTTATTTCTGCATATAAGTTGAGGATGGATCCAGATAAGTTGGAGGTAATTAAGAATTGGCCATCGACAAAGAGTATATTTGAGGTGAAAAGTTTTCATGGATTGGCTAGTTTCTACCGAAAGTTCATCAGGAATTTCAATGGAATTAGTGCACTGATGATGGACACAGTGAAGAAGAGACACAAGTCTTTTCATTGGAAAGAAGAGGCTGAGAAAAGTTTTAATTTGTTGAAAAGGAAAATCTCGGAACAACCAATTTTGGTGTTGCCTGATTTCAAAAAGACATTTCAGGTAAAATGTGATGCAAGTGGATTTGCAATAGGGGCAGTCTTGAGCCAAGAAGACAGGCCGATAGTATACTCCACCGAGAAGCTGAATGAAGTGAAAGTGAAATACTCCACGTATGACAAGGAGTTCTATGCTATTATTCAGGCATTGAAGAAGTGGAGACACTATTTGATTCCTAAGGAGTTTGTCTTATACAGTGACAATCATGCTTTGCAATTTGTGACTCAACAGGAGAAGTTGAATCAAAGACATGTTAAATGGGTTGAATACATGCAGAACTTTACTTTTGTAATCAAGCATATTTCTGGAACTGCTAACAAAGTTGTTGATGATTTGAGCAGGAAATGTTTGGTTTTGCGAGAGTTCAGAGTCAAAACACCATGTTTTGATGATCTTAGGGACATATACAGAGATGATCCATATTTTAAAGAGGTGTATGAAGAAACTGAGAATCCAATTCTCAGGGATAAGAGTCAATGGATAGAATACATGATCCAGGAAGGATTATTGTTGAAGGGTAATCAACTTTGTATTCCAAAATGCTCCATGAGGGAAACTTTGTTGAAGGAGAAACACAGTGGAGGATTGGCCGGACATTTCGGTCATGACAAGACATTCTCAAAGTTAAATGAGTTATATTTTTGGCCAGGAATGAGAGAAGACATAAAAAAATTAGTGGACAAATGTAGAATTTGTCAGCATTCAAAAGGAAAGAGGCAAAATGCAGGCTTTTATCAACTGTTACCCACACCTGACAGGCCATGGGATGCGGTAAGCATGGACTTCATATTGGGGTTGCCAAGAAAAAAAAGAGGGTTTGAATCAATCTTTGTAGTGGTAGATAGATTTTCTAAGATGGAACACTTCATACCATGTCATAAAACCAGTGATGCAACTCACATTGCGAATCTATTTTTCAAAGAGGTCATTTGACTTCACGGCTTACCAAGGAGCATAGTTTCATATCGAGACACCAAGTTCGTGGGAAACTTATGGAGAACCTTATGGAAAAATCTAGGAATGAACTTGTCATTCAGTTCATCTTATCATCCTTAGACAGATGGACAAACAAAAGTTGTGAACATAAGTTTTGGAGACTTGCTGAGGAGCTTGGTGACAGAACACCATAGTCAATGGGACAATATTCTGCCATAGGAGGAATTTGCTTATAATGATTCAATCAACAGAAGCAAAGGGAAGAGTCCATTCCATATTGTTTACGGGATGTAGCCAAGAGGAGTTCTGGAATTGAGAGATTCAGAGCAGAATGAAACTAGGACTCTTAGTGCAGAGGATTTCGCAGAAGCGATGAAGGAACTTCACAGCCAGGTGAAGGAGCGATTGCAAAACGCGAGCCAAGAATATAAGCACAGAGAAAATCAACACAGGAGAAAAATTCAATTTGAGGTTGGTGATTTGATTCTGGCACATCTGAGAAAGGAAATATTCCCGAAGGGGACATATGACAAACTGAAGATGAAGAAGATCGGACCATGTAAGGTCTTGAAGAAATTTGGGGCAAATGCTTATGAGATTGAATTACCCGATGGGATCAGAATTTCTCTGATATTCAATGTCTCAGATTTGTACCCATACAAATATGGAGAAGATAGTGAACAACCAGAGGTTTAGTGGAAAAAATAGATGCCAGTTGCAGAGAAGCCACAGGTGGAAAGCATACTAGACAAAAGAGTTAGTAAGAGGACCAGGTGAAAGGAATACTTTGAATACTTGGTCAAGTGGAAGGGACATCTAGTTGAATATGCCATCTAGGAGAATGAAGCAGAGATCCAGAAGCATGGACAGACTGTACGAGAGCTCATGGACAGGAGCCCATGAAAATTTTCAAGCGAGGGAGTATGATGTAGGAGCATCGCCAACAACAAGCGAGCGGAGGACAAGTGCCAACGCATTTTGGCACATGATGAATTGTTTGAAATGTTTTGAAGTCGGATGCACAAAACTTAAATGTAATAGTTAAGAAAGGGCATACTTATTGATTGTAATCAAACCTTGAGGATCTAGCTCTCGTCTGAAGGACTAAGAGGCATTTATGATAGTAAATGTAAGTAGGTAGCTTTGAATTCTTAGATTAGACAGTTTTAGGAGTGGAGGGAAAACGAATATAGACACCCTCACTTGTATCATTGTAACATTAGAAGCATAATCAAGAGAGCATAGGAGAGCAGAAGCAGAGAGCTGTGTAAAGTAGAAAAACCCATTTATAGAAGTTTTGTATTAATACAAAGATCTTTATTTCAGACTCATGGTTTTCAATTGCTTTTTGTGTTTGTACATGTTGATTGATGTATGCTTGTTTACTCTCTGTTATGCATTTTCTTTGATGCGTGAATGTATGATTTAATATTTAATGTCTGAAATCTGAAGAGAGGGAGGGTAAGGAATGAGTTTCAATTGTTTCTCTTTCTGAGAAAGAGTTTTCCTGCAAGGAGTGCAGTGAAATTGTCCGCAAGGTGTGCGTTGATAGAAGTCAAAGTTCGTCTCTGCAAGCTCAGGAGAGATAACATTGTTCTCATTCTTGCAGAAGTGCAAGTTAAACACAGGATCCATGCAAAGTGTGCGCTGGCTGAGAAGAGTCTCAGAGTTTGCAACCCGAGGGAGTTGTTGAAAAGACTGCTATCACAGGGAGTGCGCAGAGTCGAAGAAATTCAAATACTTGGAAGTATTTGAAGAATTGCCGCAAGGAGTGCATGCAGGAATTTTCCCCAAAGGACTTGAGGATTTTTCAATGAAGCTCAGGAGGGATAGGATCTTCGAAGTTTTCGAAGAAAATATCAAGAGAGCTAGTGCCTTGAAGTATTGGAAGAAGGCGCAACAATGTTGGTTTGCTGGTGGACAAGTTCGTAAAAGCATACTTGTTCATTTCGTAGGAATCGTCAAGGAGGAATTGGGCGGTCGGAATTCTCCGTGGAGAATTCACGAGGTTCCGAGAACCATCAGATCTTGTGGAGGAGAAATAAGGTTACAATGAGTATTTTTCTAAGTGAAATCTCAGGAGAAATCGGGCCATAGGATTTGAACCAACAGGGGTTGTTGGATCACTCACAAAATCTCATTTCGGGGTTTCTTGAGTTGGAGAACTGAAAGCCTTGCCTCAAGATTTTCGAGGTCACAAAAGGCGAAGTCCTGAAAGGGGCGAAAGGGTTTGTGTGGCCCAATTATCGGTGAAGTACATCAGAACTCGGTATTTCGGGGTTTTGTGGGTTGAAGAGTCGAAATTTCAGCATTAGGATTCATGAAGTCGCAAAGTTCGAGAACTCCAAAAAGGCAGGAAGTTCCATCATGGGATCCACGTAGACTACATGTCGAAATTTTTCCATTTCAACATATCGAAGGATAAGAGGTCGAGACTTTTGTCCTAAACGTCCCGAAGTCGTGAAACCGCGAAAGAATCTGAGCCGTTCATTGGAAGGAGGACATGTTTCACGAGATCCTCTCTATCGGGGATTCAAACATCGAGGTTCAGAGAAGGAAGTCCTTCGACTTCACGAGTGGAAAAGTCACGAGAGAATCATAACTGTCCATCAGAAGAGGACAGGTGGCAGAGATCTAGGGATCTCGCAAACTTGGAGGTTTGCAGGGTGATAGCCCAAGAGTTGGGTGCTCCAAGTCGCGAAGTCACAAAATCGCGAGGAGCGAGGATAGCCATTGGATCCAGGTCATGGGAGGACCGTTGGCTTAGGAACCCCATTTCATTTTGCGCATTCAGGGGTTCGAAGGTTGAAAGGAGTTGTTTTCGACATCAGAAGTCGCGAAGTGTCGAAAGTCGGGCACGAGGGACATGTAGTAGAACCACGAAGTGGGTCGGGAAGTAGACCAGTGGACACACGTCACCTAGTGAAGAAGTCAACACCTGTTGACCTCTCGCATCTTAGGGATTCATGAGATAAGAGCATAAGTGTCAACCTTTGAACTTGCGAAGCGATGAATAGTGGAAGGTGCTAGCACTTAGCCTAGCTGGCGGTCGCGTGAGGAAGGCAATGACAAAAGAAGAGCTATACACATTTTGCAATCTCGGGTATCGCGAGATTGGAGAGGAAGAGTTGGGAGTCACGACTCATGAACTCGCGAGATTGCAAGCTGCGAAAAGGACCTGTGGATCAATAAATTGTAGATTCCAGCAAGGAATCGAAAGGAGCCGCTTCGGCTCAAGGGGACAGAGAACGATTCTGTAAGTGGATCTCGGCCCGAGGGTCGATAGGTCTACGTTAGTTGATTTACAAATAAGCTATGTACATGCATGACCTCACTTATGTTTAGATTATGATGAAGGCATACTTCAAAGAGAATTTGATTATATGTAATATGAATACATTCCATGTAGAAAGATGAAAGATTTAAATGGTTTTTTAAGAATGACTTAATATATGTGCAGATTTGTGTTTTTTGTATGTACATGAAAAATTATATGAGAACATTTATTCCACCGCAGAAAGAGGAGATAAGTATTTTCTTGGAAGTATGACTTTTAATATGCATATTTTTTAACTTTCATAGATATAAGTATTTTCTTGGAAGAATGACTTAATATGGAGATTTGTGAGTCCTTTAACTTGAAAGAGAATTTGATTATATGAGAACAATTATTCCACTGCAAAAGAGAAGATAAGTATTTTCCTAGAAGAATGAATTAATATGGAGATTTGTGAACTTTCTGCATACACAAGTGAATTTATTTTCTGGGTATTATCTAACTCTGAACACTAAAATTGGTTACCAAGAACACAATTTTTCTCTTTAAAATTATGCTAGATATGATCTTACTTTGTTTAGATCATGTAGGCAATGTTGAAAGAGTATTTGGTTATAAAACAAAATTAAATATTTATGCAAAGAATGGCTTAATATGGAGAGTATCTATTTTGGAAGTTTTGTAACTTCGTGATGTAATTTTGGTTTTAAAAAAATGCCAAAAATGTATAATAAAAACAGAGAAATAATCTTCGATCTGTGGAACTCCGGTTGGGTATGTTATTATTTCTCATTTCTTATTTAATAAAGTTAAATATATTTAAAATATTTTCTAATAAAGTATATATGCTAAATGTGTTATTGGTTTTTCTTTTTATTATTACATATGTTTACATTATTTGGTTGAAAATGAACACATGGATGTTGGAAGATGAAACTTAACACTTTCCGTATGTTAATTTTGATTTAGTAACAATTTGTTTTATTTGTCTAAAATGGTACGTGTACATTTTATTTTAAATGTGTAGATACATTTTATTTAAATTTTTTTAATTTTAAATTTTAAATTTGAGAAAAAAGAATTTTGCTGGTATGAAGAGATCTATCTCAGTGATAGCTTAGAGTTGAATTTTGGAGTTAAATGTTAATCCCTCTTATTTTTTATTATTAGCCTAAAATTCTTGTGGAACCTATGTATTTGGTTGTGTAAATATGTAACTATGTGAACTTTCATTTTATATATATATATATGGAACTCAAAATATCAATTTATTATTTGATCTTTGATTTCTCTTATATCATTTTTGAAGGTGAAACGACAGTTTATGTTCTATGATAGTGTACTTAAATTATTATTTTTTATTTCATTTCATTTATAAATATCATTGTATAGTCAAGTAGCTCATAATTTCAATTTTGTTTGATTTACAAATATGGTTGAATAGTCAAACATATCATCATTCTAGTTTCCCTTCTATTTGTAGATATCTTTATAATTTGAAGGGTTCATAGTCCAAGAGAATATTTCAACTATCTAATTTTTGTATATATTTAAGTATGTTTAATGTGTAGAATATAAGTAATGTTAGGTTCATCATACACATTTTTTATTTTTATGCAAGTTGTAGCTACATGATTTATGTATTCCCTAATATGATATTAGATCCATATACCCTACACAATTTAAATATTTCATTTAGTTATCTCTATTTGATTTTTATACAACGATTTTACTTATTTTAATTAATAACTATTGCATGAGGGAAATGTATTAAAGGAAAATTCCCCTCTTTTCTTCTGGCTTTTAATGTTGGTATTATAAATAAATTTTCTGCAACAAACACGCTATAGTCTTTGCAACTAAGGTGAGGAAATTGTTAACACACAATGCCTCATAGTTATCATTTTGTTTATATGGAATCTTGTTGTATGTTTTCTTAAATTTATTTGAAAAGGTACAACTCTGCAATGCAATGACTATCATCAACACTTATTTTAAATTATTTTTTGCATCTTTTCAATACTGATATATTTATCAATGTCTATCATAGTGATATTATGCATTGAAATATAAACATAAATTGTTCATTACATTAATCTTAGATTTAGATTTAATGTATACATTAGAAAATAATTTGATTCAACATACTGAATTGTAAATGCACATTGTAGCAATTTAATATATCAACACTTTTGGAATCAAAATTCACAATTTCATAATTAAAATTGACACTTCCTAGGATGTCTAAAAAATTCCTTAATCAGGATAATGGTAAAAAACAAAAATGTCATGGGCCAACATGGTGTACAACATGTAAAAAGAATGGATAATTAGTAAACCATTTATTTGTATAGTGTCCATATGAAAAAGATGTATGTAATGAAACAATAAAATTGAGACTTTTGGAATCAAAATTCACAAAAAAAAAAATTGAAATTGAGACTTTTGGAGTTTAAGATTCACACTTTTTGGATTCGAAATTACTCAAAATTCATACTTTTGGAATTGAAATTTACACTTTTGAAAACCAATATTCACAATTTCATAATCCAATTTTGCACTTTATAAAGACTTATTCTTAAATACATCATGAATAAATATTACATCCCTAGGGCTCATGCATAATTATTAAATCCCTAAGGTTCATTACATCATGCTTAAATATTACATAATCTAGGACAAGGACTAACATATGCTTTAAGGCTTAATATCATGTCAAATTTGAGAATTGAATCCCAGTGCAAGCTACATTAATACATCACTTTTATGAATTTAATAAGACACCATTAAATTTTTAAATAGTGTATTCTTACCATATCAAGCTTTTAATGTCTTAATGGATATATAATTAAACAATAGAACATCCAAAGACAAAATATTGTGTTTATGTAGGAAAATCCTAGGAACAAGGAAACACCCACTTTGAAAGTTATCTCAATCCCAACAAAAACTATCAAAAATGTTTATTTGCATTAAATTGGGATTAATAACCCCAAATCTAATGATTTTCACAAAGGTTATATTTTTTAATAGACCTCAAACATGATCAATTTTCATGAAGACTTAGGTATTTTTTATATACCTTTCATGATTTGGAGAGATGTCCTCATTCTCCTCATGTATTTTTACTCTAAAATCAATTTTACCCTACAAATTACCATAAAATTAAATTTTAACATCAAGTGGGGATTGGATTACACTCTTATGTGCCATAGATACTTCACAATGGGCTCTGAATCCTCTCCTATGTCTCATTTATCTCCTCTATCACTTTCAAACTAAAAAGGTTCAATTATTATGTCTCCTCTATCATGGTTGTGCTCCTCATCCTCATAGGTATATGGGATCCACGATATGCAAGGCTCCTCCTCACATAAACTTTCATTGCAACTGGTACTGCAACTAGTGCTGCAAATGACACTACAATTGATGTTGCAATTCACACCGTAGTTGGCACTGTAATTACATGCAAGGGATCTTCAATTTTTGAGGAATTACATGCAAGGTATCTTCAATTTTTGAGGAATTACATGCAAAGGGCCACAATATTTCTAATGTTCTTACTCTCCTTCTCCATTGTTAGAGGTAATATTCTATCACTTTATAATTTTGAATATTCAATAATTTTGAATTGACCAATTTAGATCTAGTTTTATGAACAACATTGTAAATAAGGATTGGTAAATATTATAATTCATCAAAAATATAGTTCCTTATTTGAATGGACCATGAAATTAAACTAAACCAAATGATTCCAGAATTATAGATATTTATAAACACATGTACTTTCAATGCAAAATATAAAATTCTAGAATGTATTTCACTTGTTTAAAGAAATCGTAATGGTATGCCATATTCAATTATTCATTCATGATCGGATTTTGACATTTTCTATTTTCTAACATTTGTACAAGTTCGCTCTCCTGAATAAACCAGAATTGAATAAAGTCTACCATTCTTTCTATAACTTCTTTTTGGGGAGGATTCAAGGAGTGAAACTTAGAGAATTTTCAGAGAATACATTGAGTAATATTATCTATAGGATCAGAGTATTCCAAGAATTGAAGAATTGCAAAAATTGAAGAAGTCTTAGGAAGCATTATCAGGTTCTATGTGATGGTTGGTTGATGGTCATGATTTAATGTAAAGTTTTCTTATCTCTCATATATTCTTGGGTTGAAGGAAGGGGCAAGGATGGAGAGTTCAACCCTCTCTTGATATTGTAGGATTGTATCTTCCTCTTGGAGGTTTATCCCTCCCTTTACATTTGGAAGTTGTAGCTACCCTTGGAAGTCATTACTTGCAATGAACAATAACTATTGATTATTTCTCATATATTGTGCATGGTGTATTGTGGTGTATTGGTGTAACTTTTATAATCTTGTTCATTTTTCATTGGATATAATTGAATGGTTTAAGCATAAGTTGAAAAAGTTTTTAATGTGTACTTGATACTGATTCACCCCCCTCTCAGTATCAACAATTGGTATCAGAGAGGGTTGCCTTCAGTATAGTTTAACCACTAGAAGGAAGATCCTAAGAAGAAATGGAAGACAAAATTCCAAATAGAATTCCACCATTTGATGGAAGCAATTTTGAATACTGGAGTAATAGAATGAAAAATTACTTGAAGTCTCTTGGGGCAGATGTTTGGTTCTCAATTGCTTCAGGATACAATACTTTGAAGAAACCAAATACTGCAGCTCAAAAGGAAGAAAAAATGAACAACAAATTGGCAATAGATACCATCCTGGATGGATTGGTAGATTCAGTGAAATCCAAGGTGGGATCATGTGAATCATCAAAAAAAATTGGGGACAAGATATAATACCTTTATGCAAGTGAAGAAGCACAAGAAGAAGAAGAAGAAGTTGAATCAAATTACAACATCTCAGATTTCAAAGAAGCAAATAGAGATCGGTTCTTTTTCTTTAATTGTGAAGGAGTAGGACATGTTAAATTTGAATGTCATCATCCAAGGATTGAAAGATATGACACTAAAGAAGAAAATTCCAATCAAGAAGAAGAAAATCATGAAGTAGAAATTATTCAACAAGAAGATGAGAATCTTAAAAAGTTGAAGCATGTTGAGATTGAAAATAGCAATCTCAAAGACACGTATAGAAAAATAAGAAGTGAATTGGGTAGTTTTGAAAAGACAGTTGTAATCTTGAAGAAACAATTAGAAGACTTTGAGAAACTAAGAGAAGAAAACATTTCCTTGAAAACTCTACTCTAAGAAGAAATAAGAATAGGAGAAGTAAGGAATGTCCAAATGATGAAGAAAGAAGAAGATTGTGAGAAACTTGAACAAGAAGTTGTCTCATT
>ML799707.1:100117-111281 GCA_009831015.1 Picea engelmannii | reverse complement strand
CCCAGCCAACGCGGCCACTTGGAGCAGTTTATTAATGCAAAGAAAAAGATTACAGAGAGATTTTACAAGAGAGTTTCTCACAATCGATCATCGGAAAATGACCCTCCATGCTCTTTAAATAGAGATCATGGACCAATCAGGTGCTAAACCACGGATCAATGGCCGTTAAGATCGAGGAGAGTATGAACTGTCAGATCACTCTATATCGGGAACATATCGTGACCGTTGGATTTCCTAACTACAAATGCATACTAATGCATACTAAAGAAACACACTTTTACCTAACGACATATTAGACCAAGTAGATCTTAACTAACTCCTAAGTGTCTAAATATCCTAACAGTTCCAACAAACAATTCATGCTATATTAACACCCATGCGCGTGCCTTTAAACTCATGTAATATTTATTATATTCAACTTACAAGTACATCTACAAGTTTAAATATTCAAAAAATATATTTTCAAACAATTGAAACATAAAAATTACCTTCTCTTACAAGATCAGAAACTCTATCATTGTCAACTGACACTATAGTTTCATTTGATTCCATATCCTCTGAGCTTATAAGTGACATTTTCCGTTTTTATATTAAGTTTGGTATGTCTCCAAGATTTAACATATTCCGCATTTTCGTTTTCACAAATCTCTATGGATTTTGTGTCCTCTATGCAAACTAAACAAAAACAAGATTCATTTCATCTATCAAATGAAAACACATTTTGATATCATTTTGTTTTAAATGAATAAACTTTTTGTGTCCCATGTACTGTACCGGATTCATATGGGATTGATCTATTTACATATTGGTTTCCAACATACCAAAAGAACCTGCACAAGATAAGAACTTGTTAACTTGAAATCTATCAATAAAATGATTGAAGAACATATAAATTTGAACATGTGAATAAAAATATCATGTGTACATGTGTAACATGTATATATACACACCTGTGCACATCCCTTGAAAGATTATTTTCATGGCTTAGCACCAGTTTTCACCATTCAACAACTTGATCAGCAAATTCAAATCGATTGGCATGAGGGTTCATCTGATACTTTCAAAGTGTTTGTTTTATACATGCCCCTGCACAATTGTGCTTTCATTTTCCATGACCAGTCTCAAAAAAATTCCAACAATGTGTAATGTTTGATTTCTTATGAAGACGACACAACCAATAAAATTATCATGAAGATTTGAACTAACCCACACATCCATATGACCATATCCAATGTCGATCGAATCCGATCCCACGTTTTTTCAAAGAATCATAAAATTTATCAAAACAATGTTGTACATAATGTGTATTGTGTGCTTGATCATCACTTATATAAAAGCGATATTCTTTAATGACATGTCGATTTTCATTTTCTCTTTCTATGTTATCAAGACTCCATTGAGAATGTCTATATAGAACATGGACAAATATAATGATTTGATCAGAATGATAATATTCACTTTGTATTTATTTTTGTGCAATGAATGTGTAATTCTCTGCAAAATCAACTATAAACAAAATTGTCCCTGGTGGAAACACTTCAAGGGATTGTTTGAATTGTAGGTATTTACATCGAGATATATGTGAACGCTTGGTGTATTTATAAATTTATTCCTCAAACTTCTTCAAAAAATCTATCACATGGATTTTATCTACTTTCAAATCAATCATTTTGGAAATAACATTTGAAGAATGTGGAGCCATGTTGTTGATATATTCATATCTCTTCCAATTGACTGTTATATTGGAAAATGATTGATCATTCATATCAATAGGATACTTTGAGTGAAATAAACTTAGATTTCCACAACGATCACATTTCTTTCCACCAACACATTTTTTTTGGAAAAATAATTCATCACCTTCTCTTTCACCTAGAATTTCAGATATAAAAGTATGAAATTTAGAAGGAGGAGGTGAACTTGGCCATAAAGTCTTACCAAAATCAAGAAAAGTTTCCTAATATAACTCAAATCCCACATGATAATGACAAAAAAAAGTGTCACGAACAATTATGGGTCAAACCATGGTTTTTGTTGCACAAATGTATTGACGAAAATTTTAACTTCTTTGAACTTATTGAACAATTCTATTTCTGTAATTGGAAATATATGTTTTGGATGTTATTCATATTGTTTTCGTGCTATTCTTCGTCGCAACACATCCCTTGTATGTGGTGAAACATGGGATTCTGTCAACCAACAATTACAGGTTGATTTTTTAACATCTTCTGCAAGTCTATCTTTGTAGGGTTGTCTAGAAATAACTGTCCAACAAGAAATTTCATCATTTGCATCTATTTTCAATCGAAATTTTCTATGTTTGTACAATATTTTTCTCAAGTTTCCCATCACTTTTTCTATGTGTTGTTTCAAACGATCTTTTATATTGCTAGATGAAAGAATTGTTGTTTGTATCACTCTACGTGCAACACTGACATCTTTTTTATGATATTTTCCAAAAGATTTTAATACACTAGTTATATTTTCAAAGACATTTTGTTTCACCTTTATATCTTTTGTCGACTTTTGAATACCCAATAATGACGTAGCTTCTTTTAACTTTCTTGACTTTAATAGACAGAGTAAAAGTTGATCTTGTACTGTTACTTATTCATCATCTTTGAAAAAAGTATCACATGTATTCTGAACACGATATCTTATATAATGTTTAACTTCTTTCTTCCTAAATTTGTCAGTATCAACATTTTCTAATATTTCATCATCAATGTTGATAGATTCTCCTGCATATTTCAATTTAAATTTTATATTAAAAAAGAAAACCTAAACATAAATTCACTAAACTATATACAAGTGTTCATAGATTATATTATCTAGAATTATGTACATACCTATAGGTGATTCAACTTCTGCTTCAACTTTGGTTCCGACGACTTCATTGACATTATGAGGCAAATCTATTTATGTTTTTTGAAAAAAATCAAATATGAATTACAATCAACTATATTTTAAACAATAATTTAAATAAATCAATTATGTACTTTTAATATAGACAATATGTACATGCGTACCTCGTTGGACTTCTTCTTGTCGAAAATTTCTATTTACATCATCGTCGTTTCTTTCTTCACTATTTTCACTTTCTCATTTATTTATCCAATAATTTTTTTTCCTTTGTTTGTTATGGAGAGTTTTATCTCAAGTGAAATCAAATTTTCTTTTGCGCAAACTTTTGTTTCCCATGAGTATAGTTATATGTAAGAGCTTTTAAAAAATTCAACATTTCAGAATAGTTTCAAAAAAACTTCATTGTCACGAAAATTATTAAAAAATAATATCAAGAATTTATGTTAAACCAAGCCTTCACCTTGAAAATAATGTTCAAGTAAGTTTTCACCTTGAAAAAATTCTCAACAAAGCCTTCAATATATAAATTGTTATTTCAATAAAAAACTTGAACTTCAAAAAGATAAAAAAAAAAAATTGCATTCAAAACATCAACCACCTTGTTCAAAACAACGAAAAAGATGATTCAAAATTTTTCCTAGGGGGTCCACATATGCAAAACCATGAAACAGATGAGTGAATTGTGCTAAATTGGTTAGGCTGAAAGTGTATTTATAAGATTTGGCACCAACTTAAACAAAACGACGTGTCCCTTCATTTTTTCCCCACTGAGAGAATTCTCTCACCCACCTTTCAGCCGAAAAAATAATATTCAGTCGAAAAGTGAGGAATCCATTTATTTTCCATGGATTCTATTACAAAAACATATTTCGGCTGAAAAAAATATTTTTCGACCAAAAGATTGGTTTGGCTGAAAACTTATGGATGAGACTGTTTGCAGGAACCTAAGAATTCCCTCCAACTTACTTGAACTTTGGAAGTTGCATACTCCTGGGAAAACTCAGAATTTAGTTTTGAAATTGATACCAGCATTTGCAAAATTGAATCTACTTTCAATAAATATAATTTGTTTTCATTTTCATTTTTTTATTTAATTTTATAAAAAAATCACATAGTATTTTCAGGTGATATTTTGATTCAGTGAAATGGAATATCCATATCTTTAAAAATACACAATGGAAAATTTAGAAAAACTTATATTCAAAATCCTTAAACTGTTGTCTTCAAAATGATATTTTTAGATTTTACTTTTAAGTAAAAATTAAGATAGATACAAGGTGGGGGAAAACATGTGTTTAAAGTCTACAACTTTTTCATCTTGGTCAACTTCAATTTTTTTTAGAAATTATAATATTCATCCATTAAATTCAAAACTATAGTCATAGGAAAATAGAGTATCTATAGATTGTTTCAGTGTATTTATTTGGTCAAAAATAAAATTTTAATAATAGATACATTGTTGGGAGAAAAAATAATTCATTATCATTCCTTTCATTTTTAAGAAACATACTATGAAACAATTGCCAAATTGACATATCAAATTTCAATAAAACTAATTTGAAAAATAGTCTATAGAAAGCTAACAACATTATTCACAAGTTTTGTTTTTACTGTAAAGTGAAATTATAAATAAATAAAAAACACTTTTGTATACCAAAAATTGATGAACTTGTGAAAATATAGTTTTTTTTTTTTTTTTCTCTCATAAAACAAAGAAATTGGACACACATCTTCATGATTTTACCCATTATAAAAATATGAAAGATATTTATATCTTCTCACAATTTTAAAATATCTTAATGTCAATTAAAATATAAAATGTTGTCTTTCTCTTAATATATTTTTAATACATATTTGGATTAAAATATAAAATATTATCTTTTCCTTAATATAATATATTATTTAACATTTCATTTAAATTCAACAGTTTTTCAAATAATTTATCATAATAAATTTCACAACCATAAATTCAACTCAAGCATGCTTAAATAGATATTTCTTTTTAAAATGGGAAAACTTAAATAATGTAATTATATTCAATAATAGTTATCAATATATATCTTTTAAAAAAACATGTAAATCTTGCAGTATTTAAATAATCAAAATAAAATGAATTTGTAATATTATGCTTTATTAATTTAAAATAATAAGAATACTTAAATTTTACGGTTTTGGCCATTATTTTAAATAATTTTATTTGAATTAAAAATATTTATATTTTATATGTTATTGTTTTGATTATTATTTTAAATAATTTACTTTGAGGTAAATCAATAAAATAATCAGTTCTAAAGTTTCTAAAATAAAAAAAAATACATAAAATTACAATATTAAATAAATAAAAATCATACATAACTTAATAACAATAAAATAAAATTTTAAATATATTAAAGAAAATGATTTAAATGACTTTATAACAATAATATAAAACTTTAAATATATTAATAAAAAAGATTTTATTGATGATGATGATGATGATGATGATTAACATCCACTAAGACGTTAATCAACCACTTTATAAAAATGGTCATCGCCATATTTTACATTTACAAACTAATGTATATCAACCACTTTTATAAAGTGGTTGTTGCTAGTTGACAACCAAGATGCCTTGGGGAAGACAATTAATGTTTTATATTAATGTAATGATGTATGTAAATTAATGGTCTATTAATGTATTACATTAATGAAATATATAAAAGTAATGTAGAAATTAAATATTGGTTTATATTAGTATGCAATATAAAGTATTAATTCAGGAGCGGGAGGAGGCGAACGAAGGCGATTTTTGGCGCCCATGGAGAATTTTGAACCCGGTTCTGGTTTCGGCGCTCCCTTCTGACTAAACAATCTCGGAATCCCTACTACAGAGCTGGAAAACAGGACCTCATCATCTGTGGTATTATCCGTTTAGTTTTTGGCCTTCTCGCATTTCTTTTTGGTAAAGACTTTTACATTGCCCCTGGCCCTTTTCGGTTTCTAGATACAACTCTGCTTGGACTTGCTACACTACTCATTGTTTTTGTCTCTTTCGCTCGCGGGTCCATCCTTTTCACTTTGTCAGCCTGCCTTTCAGAGCCATATTTTGGCTTGCGGTCTTTTGTCTTTTCCATGTCCCCCGTCAGAACTGTTCAGCGTTGTGTGCCATCTACTACAACTAATCCTTCTCTGTCTGCTCCCCAATCTTATCCGCTGGATCGATCGAACTTCCTCGCAGACTGAGCCTCCCGGTTTCGAATCTCGCCCTCATCCTTTTAAATATTTCCTTGTAGATTCATATGGATACCAAGGAGGAGGGTACATCTTTTGAGGACCCAGGGGACCCTTGGGACCATCTTGATATACTTGCCTCGATTGACGATCTCTGTAATAAACACTTCCATTCAAACCAAACCGATGGAGATATTCCACTTACACTTTCAAGCCCCACAAATCCACAAAACACTGCATCAAAGACTCATCAGTCGGCAACGCACATAAAAGCTACTCCACCCTTGTCACTTTTGAAAGAGCCACAATCTGTCACAACTCAACCTAGGTTTCCACATTACAACACAGGTGTTCGGAAGTTCTCTTCACAAACAGAATATAAGTCTATACAGAACTCGTCCTCTCAGAAACACACTCAGAAGGTTTGGAAACCCAAACGGAGGCACCCCAAACTCGTGCTTGGTATGGATATCGGGCTCCCCGAAGTTTGCAACTTAGCACTTTGTGCATTAGTTGGACGTATTGCCTACAAACAAAATTGCAAACAAAAGCTGGAAGACTGGTTGGTTACAACTTGGAAACCGATTCTGCGGTACATTCCCAAGTTTCATCTGCTCCAACATGGCTGGCTGGGATTTATATTTAAGTCCCCTGAAGACTCTACATTAATCCTGGAAGAATTTTGGCCCATTGATGGGGGAAGTCTCATGTTAAAGCGATGGAGACTGGGCTTTAACCCTGTCACAGAGTTCTTTGGTCGGAGACATCTCTGGGTACTTCTCCCAGGTCTCCCGCTCCAATTTTGGAATTTACAAGCTCTTGAAAACATTGGAGCCTCCTTAAGACGCTTTCTCAAAGTCGACTCAAGCTTACTAGAGGCAGCGGACAGGAGAATAGCGAAGATTTATGTGGAAATCGATGTACAAGCTGGTCTATCTGAAGTCTTGGAGATAGACTGGCGAGGACAACATTTCTCTCAGAGACTGGACTGCATTGGCATTCCGTTCCGCTGCACTTTCTGTTGACGCACTGGACACTTGAGAAGAGATTGTCATAAGTTCCCCCCTCTTGAAGACACCTTGGACCCAGCAGAAGAAGCAGATTTTAGTGGCTATATCTCTTCCCCAAATCAGACTTCAACAGCTCCATTCTATCAAAGGGATGACACACCTTCGGAGGACTCTCTAATTAGTAAGATTCAAAAACTCTTCCCTTCTCTGTACAACTCCTTCTCGGCCTCAGACAGACTTTACATTGCTGAACATGCCACTTCTATTTTGTCTCCAAAACATTTGTCCTCCTCACCTGAAGTTTCCATTAATCCTCTCTTACCAACTGCTAACCAACCTGTTGATGTTTTTCCTGCTACAGAACCTGCCCCACTCACTTCCCATCCCTTACCATGTACCCATTCACTTTCGGAGACCGACCCTCGATCTACTATAGAAGTTTCACCAGATCCTTGTCCACTTGCTGGTTACACTGAATCTCCACACTCGAAATCCCAACTGGAATCCCTGATACAGGTTTCTTCCCTCGAACCCTCTCTTCCATTTGAATCTCTCCCACTACACACCTACCATGGTAAAAATCATGTTCTAGGCTCAGAGAGTCTCTCTGATCGACCCTCAGCCTCTGGACCTAAAACTTCCATTGAGCAGGAACCTACTTGGTCAAGAGGTGTTGGCCTAGAGCTCTCTCCATTACAAACTCGCAGTGCACGAAAAAAGAAGTTAACAAGCTCGACTTCAGCGACAACTTTCCTTCCTAAAAAAACACAAGGGGCGCTTAGATATTTTAAAGCCCTTGCAAGGGGGAAACCATGATCTTGTTATCTCTCAACATCAGAGGGGTCGGAGGACCTCTAAAACAAGCCTCCATGAGAAGAATCATTGAGCAGACTCAGCCTGCTATCATCTTCCTACAAGAAACTTTGGTTGCTGCATCTGTAGCAAGAGACTTCATGCATCTCCTTCACCCGAGCTGGCTGTCCTGTGCGGCAAGTTCCGTTGGAACTTCGGGAGGTCTGCTGGTCACTTGGGATCCCACTTTCTTCAATCTCTCCCCGATGCTCAGTCCGGGGGGAATCTTGCTTACTGGGACTTGTCTTGAACTTAAACGTTCTATCAACTTCCTGAATGTTTACGGGCCTTGCACTGGGCGCAAAGAATTTTGGCAGCGGCTACACGATCTAGGCTTAATGGCGGCAGAAAATCTTATACTGGCCGGTGACCTCAATTTAATAACCATCCCATTGGAAATTTGGGGTGATTCGGCGTTGACTGATCCTCTTGCAAATTTTTTCCAACAGACTTTTTACAAAAATGCACTGATTGATATTAAACCTCCAGACCTTCTGCCGACCTGGAGGAATGGCAGACAAGGCACCGTAAATATAGCTAAAAGACTCGATCGCTTTCTGGTAGCGGAGAGTCTTCTACAACCTTCATATAATAGCCGAGCTTGGGTTAATTTGTCATTCCTGTCAGATCATGCACCGATCTGTCTCCAAATAGGGGAAGGCAGCGGCGGAAAGGGACATCCCTTCAAATTCAATGCAATGTGGTTGAAGGATACCACATACATAAAACTTGTTACATCGTTGTGGACGGATTACACGCGTGATATACCTGGAGACGCCCAAGGGAACCTGTCCAGGAAACTTAATTCTCTAAAATCACAATCGATTCTTTGGCTGAAGGATAAAAAGCACAGTGAACAGGCCGAACTCAACAGAATTGAATTGGAGCTAGAATCACTCATAATACAAAAACACCAGCTGCATAACAACGTGGAGATTGAGCACAAGATCCGTGGACTAGAGGCTGCCCGCAATATTCTACTTCGGGATGAGGAGGAGCGATGGCGTTTGAAGAGCCAGATGCTGTGGTTGGCGGGAGGTGACAAAAATACTGCTTATTTTCATAGAGTGGCTTGCTCTCGTAGAACAAAAAAACAAATCTGGGAAATTGAAGACGCAGCTGGCACTTTACATCACTCACAGGCTGAGATTAAAGCGGCAGCTTACTCACACTTTAAATCCTTTTACCAAGCTCCACCAGCTCCTTCACTTGATGCGCAGACTGCCATTGCCAGTTTATTCACAAAATTGATTTCTCCTGAAGAGGCAAACATGTTACATGCTCCCTGCACAAAGGAAGAACTATTGGAGGTTATCAAAAGTTTTAAAAGGGAGAAAATCCCAGGACCAGATGGCTGGTCGGTCGAGCTCTTCCTTCACTTTTTTGACCTGATGGGACAGGACATCCTTGATGTCATTGAAGAATCGAGATCTAGAGGATTTGTTAGTGCCAATTTGAATAAAACCTTTGTAACATTGATCCCTAAAACAAATCTACCCAGGAATTTCAATGAATTCCGTCCCATTTCGCTCTGCAACATCTGTTACAAATTTATCACTAAACTCATAGCTGGCAGACTCCGTCCTTATCTCTCTCGAGCCCTCTCCGAAGAACAGCAGGGCTTCCTCAAAGGAAGGCAGATTCTTGATGCTGTTGGCGTTACACACGAGTGCATCCACAACATTAAGACTAAAAACCTTCAAGCCATTCTCCTAAAGCTAGATCTAAAAAAGGCATTCAATTGCATTAATTGGAATTTTATGCACCTCATCCTTATCAAGAGCGGTTTTGGCACTTTTACTACTAATTGGATAATGGGTTGTATTACCTCAGCAAATCTGGCGATTTTGATCAATGGTGAAGCTACAAAAGCCTTCCATTGTGAGAGAGGACTCCGCCAGGGATGCTCTCTATCCCCCCTTCTTTTCATCTTGATTCTGGAAGGTCTCAGCATCTTACTAAAGAACAAGCAATCGGAAGGACTCTTGAAAGGAGTCAAAGTGGCAGGGCTGTCACATATTCTTTATATCCTTTTTGCTGATGACATTTTGATCTTGACAAATGCAAGTTTAGCAGAATGGTCCATCATACATTCGATACTCACATCTTTATGTTCTGTATCTGGTTTAGAAATCAATACTACTAAATCCTCCTTCTTGACTTCAAATGTGTAGGAGTCCATAAAACTGGATCTAAGTGACCTTTTTGGAATTGGTGTCCTGGAACTGGAAAAGGGATTTACATACTTAGGATACTACTTAAAATCCTCCAGATTTACTTTAAAAGATTGGGCTTGGCTTATTGATAAATTCAATAAAAAAATTCTCAACTGGCAGCACAGATTTCTCTCGATGGGTGGAAGATATATTCTGATTAAAGCGGTGCTGGAAAGCCTTCCAGTATATTGGATGGCTTTAGCACACATACCAGCCTCAGTATTGAAGTCACTCTGTCAACTCATCTTCACTTTTCTTTGGTCTGGATGTAAGAAGAACAGAAGCTTTCACCTCAGCAAATGGGAGGAGCTTGCAAAACCGAAGTCGATGGGAGGCTGGGGCCTCAAAAACCTGCCGCTCTTTCACAAGGCTCTTTCGACAAACAAATTTTGGAGAATTCTAACAAAACCAGGACTTTGGCATTTGGTTATTAAAGATAAGTATCTTCAACATCTTCCGGTCCATATTTGGATCAGATTCGCGGAGGTACACCCTAAAACAGGTTCTCAGTCTTGGATAAAATTTTCATCCACTCTTCCTATCATTTTAAAGGGGCTCTCGTGGATTCCAGGAGATGGACATCTGATTGAAGTTGGCAGCGACTGCATACTGGGTTTAGGCAGAAAAGTCATTCTCTCTCCTCCGCTGCGTGCTCATCTACAAGAAAGGAACATACATTTTCTACATCAAATCTATAGTCAGTCCATTGTCGGCCCACTTGGTGACTCTTGGAATTCCGGTCTGGATCTCCAATTAGATACAGAGCATTAGGCTGAATGGGAAGTCTTCATTCAACTACTTAAATCAACTGGTGTGCGTTTGAAACAAAAGGCAGACTCCCTTATCTGGATGGGGGGAGATTGGACTGGTTTTTTAACTGCTAAGAATGTCTATCATGCTTTGGCAGCCCATAACTGGAAGTCTACAATTGCAAGCTGGAGACAGAAGATTTGGAGAGCCATTGGGCCTATAAAACACAAATTATTCGCTTGGCTTCTTCTCGAGAATAAA
>ML799707.1:72907-93079 GCA_009831015.1 Picea engelmannii | reverse complement strand
TAAATACATTAATAATAATTTTTTAGATAATTACATTAAAGTATTAATACACTAATAAATTAATAATACTTTAAGAAAGTATTAAACATTAAATATACACTTTATATTGTATTAAATTTATTATTATTAATGTATTAATACTTAAATTTAAACATTGCAATAATGTATTGAATAATTAATACATTAATATTTTAACACATTATGTATTTATGTATGAATGCATTAATCAATACACCATGATGGTTGATTATGGTTGACCCTCACCATGGTTTGATATGATTGACTATGGTTGATTAGGGTTGACTACGGTTGCTCATGCCCATGGTTGGCCTTCGTAGACCATGTGGAGATGATTATGGTGGGTGACGTTGATTATGAAATCCACAAATTATGCTGAAGATAATATGATGAAGGGTTTTTGTTTCTCACATTACAGTATTTCAATACATTTATGAGACTCCCAAAATGGGTTATGGCCATCACATTGCGACATTCAGAAATGTTTGTGTCCTTGCAATGTTGGGCAATGTTTGTCACATTGCCACATTAGGGTTTTGTACATAACGTTGCGACAATGGGTTATTTTCGCCACATTGCTATGCTTTTAAATGTTTGTGAAATTATGATGCGAGGAAATATATGTATATCATTCGATGGTGCTATGGTTCGTCACATAGTGACAACAATTCTATGTGCATAGAATTAAAATGTTACAAAGTTCATCGCAATGTGACAAATGAAAGAGTTTTGTAACATAACAAGTTTTCAACATGAACGTCACATTGTGATGTGGGTTATGTTCATCACATTGCGACATTTGGAAATGTTTGTCACATTGTGATGTTAGGAAATGAGTATCACATTGTAATGTGATGATATGTTCGTCAAAATGAGATAATAGAGCTATGTTCATCACATTGTGAAATATGTTTATGATCATCACATTGAGACATTGAGTTGTTTACAACACATTGCCACAAGGGGTTATGTTCATTAGATTGTGACATTTTGAAATGTTTGTAACATTGAGACATTGGGATATGTGTGTCACATTGTGACGTGATGATATGTTCATCAAAATGCAACAATAGGGCTATGTTTTTCACAATGCAACATCTATTTATGATCATCACATTGCGACATTGAGTTGTGTACATCACATTGCAACAAGGGGTTATGTTCAACACATATTGTAGTGTTTGGAAATGTTTTTCTAATTGAGAGATTAGGGTTTTGTACATCACATTGCGACAATTGGTTCTCTTCATCAGAATGTGACGTTTTGAGATGTTTGTGACATTGTGATGGGAGTATATGCATATATATCATTCTGTGGTGATATGGTTGGTCACATAGGGACAACGAGTCTATATGCATAACATTACAATGTTACAAAGTTCATTGCAATGCAATAAATAAAAGAGTTATGTAACATTAAAATTTTTTGGCATGAATGTCATATTGCAATGTGGGTTATGTTCATCACATTGTGACGACGGGAAATGTTCATCTCATTGCAGTGTCATGATAAGTTTTTTAAATTGTGACATTGAGTTATGTATATCACATTGTGAGAAGGGGTTATATTCAACACATTGCAATGTTTGGAAATGTTTTTCACATTGTAACATTAAGATATGTGTGTCACATTGTAGTGTGATGATATCTTCATCAAAATGTGATGATAGAGAAATGTTCATCACATTGTGTGTAGCGACCCCAATCGTTACGACTACAAGCGAAGCTAAACGCACATTTTTTTTTTAAAACCGGATGACAACAACGATCACAGCTAAACAACTCATATGACAGCAAGCATCACACCCGCAGAAAAGGCGATAGACAACTATGACTCCACACACTAGCACAAGAGTCATTGGTTGAAATGTGCATAAAACCACAAGGAGAACGACTACCCATCCGACACAAACATGACCACTCCTACAAGCTAAGGGACAACATCCCCCTCCCAGCACAACACATTGATGACCAATGATTAGAAACTCAAGGCGCGTGAACCAAACGCATGAAGGTGTTCAACCCATGTGCCAAAAGACAAATTAAAATGCTTAACACCACTCACATGGAAGGCACTGACTCCAGCCAAGTTAACCTTCTCCCCTATCCAATAGGGCGTGCCATGATCCCCTCATCAGGGATCATGCCATCTCTAGGCGATAGGCGCGACAAAAACCCCTATGCTACCTAACCTAACTGGACCATGGACTTCCAGATGAATCCATCTCGCTAGGAGCGGAGTTACCGACAAGAGGGTTACACCCACACCTTGAGTAATAGATTGACGAGACACGAGATAAAATTTGAATTAAATTGCGTGAAGGACTGGAGGATTCTTGTTCCTACAAGGCAACCTGTGGCATATCGACAAGACCAATCACCCCTTCTATCTTGACCTAAGGCGCAAGGCACATAACTTCAAAAAACTAAAGGCTATTAAGGGTTTTAGTTGATACATCTACTAAACTCTCATCCATTAATATTGCACAATATAATCAACCATTACGCCTACAACCTTCATGTCTAACATCCCTATTAGCCCACCAAAGCACCTATGCCCAACGAAAGATAATCCTATTGTGTTTCATAAAAACATTAAACCCTAAACCTTTTGCATCTTTTAACATTAAAAGTAATTATATTTTTTGTAACAATCTATCCTATTTTCTTCCCTGATCATCACAATTTACTTGAACAGGTAAATTAATTAAGTCAATTAAGTGCGAAGGGCGGGTTGAATTAAAAGCACCCGAGAAGGTTATGTGAATATGTTCTTCTCTGGAAACCCAATAAATCATTGGCCCTCACTTCAAGCTATTGTTGCCAAATAAAATACTATACATATCTATCTTAACCGTCAATACAAGCTGTCAAAACTATCGTGTTGCCTTAACATTTTCTAAATTACTCATAATAAAAATGTTGTTGTTATAGCTAGTGTAACAATCGATAAACTTTCTGCCAAAAGTCATTAAAAGTGTTGAGTAAAGATATTTACTGACTACATAATTAGACTGTCAAACAGGTTAACAACTATAGCTATCATTATAAAAGTAAATTATTAACATAAAAATATTCGCTGCCAATCTAAATGAAAATCGCATATATAAGTTATGGTAGCCGGATTTTTTGCCTGTCCTTAACGCTAAAGCTGTAAAAAGAATTTGGGATGAGGCTAAAAAAAGGAAAATGTTGTCAAAAGATCGCTGCTAGGCACAGCCATAGGCAATAAATCGCTGGGCAAACACTCAGCTATAATAAGATTAGCTGCGATTAAGTGAATGGGCTTCAGAACAAAAATTTGGTAAGGATCAGACATGTATTTTTATATATATCCAAATAAAGTGAAATTTCATTGAAAAAAACACTCTGCTATAATAATAATTCGTTGATATTAAACCGAAATAAACCAACACGAATTAACTCTCTAAACACTCAGATGGCTGTACGCTTTTACCTCTTATCTAAATTCGTGGGCATCCCTTACCTTCATCGAATGAACAACTACCCACTATAACAACTACCCAACATAACAGGTCCTATCCCTCACACGCTAGGTTACTGTCCCATACAGAAAACAATGTCCACGCATTCAAGTGTTGCCTATGTGAACGTTGTCTGGGAACAAAGGGTAAGATTAGGGGATTCGGTGAGAAAAAAAAATCGTTGCAATTAACTGGAGCGACCGCCATACATTCGTTGTCTTTACCATTCAAATGTTGAGTTCTACTGCTAATGAAATGCTCAGTCTTAACCTCAAATTCGATGGGTTTAAACAGTGGAAGCCGGCGGAGTTTTCTCATCAAAAGACATTGAGCTTGTTAAAAGAAAATCGTTTTCTACCTAAGAGCTGGCCTAGCACAGATATGTAATCGCTAACTGTACAACCATTTCTATCCATTATTCCTCATTGTCAACTACACCAATATCCCCTTCCAGAAATGAATCTGTGTCTAACTATTACTCAGTCACCCAACGCTTCCATAAAACAAGTAAAAACACAATCAATACTCAAGTGGAAACTCCACCATGGCATGGGTAAGGACGCCCCCAGCACAAAGTAAAATCGCAAAGGTAAACAAAAAAAAACGTTGAGATTAGAAGGGTGATTCACTGGGTGAAGTAAGTAAACGAAAAACGCAGAGGTTAAATATATACCAAACACAGAGGAGATAAATAAAGACGCAGACATTCTTTTTAAAACACAGTGAAGAACGTTGAGTTAAAACCCTCAATTAAATCCACAGAGTTTATAACAATCAAATAATTACTCTGCTCAGTTTATATCATTATAAAACAAAAACACCAAGGAGTACAATTCGTCTTACTCCAGTATACATTGGCAATCTAACAACCTGACTAGAATTTAAAAAAAAGGTTTGCTGTGAAAATTCGCCCCCAAGTCAACGAAGTGCAGCTAAGAAGTAACGATCACCACGCAATCAAAATGAGATATAAAAATGCAGGAATGTCTAGCAAGATATAAAAACGAGGTAAAAATGAGATAACAACGAAATATAAACATGCCGAGTTATTCAAAAACTTCACCAGCAATCAAATTTTGCAGGGTTAAATAAACGCATCAGGGCACCAGGAAAACCATCAACCAAGGACAAACATAAGAGGTAGACAGCTGACAAGAACGTACTTCGCTCATCATCCACTCACAGAAAAGCAGGGCGTTTAGATCCATAGGTTATTAACGTCGAAGCGAAGGCCGTAGATCAGGCTCCTGGCCGACTGCTCAGGCGTGAACTGATGAGCTAGGGACGAAAGAAAAAATAAACCGCAATCATTGTAATAAAAAAAAAACGCAGGACGGTCAAGACATGCAGGGATCGAACGCCATGGGAAATCAATCAGCATCAATCTAAAGCTATGGGAAAAATTCCTTCATCAACTAGAATGCTAATACTATCATATTCTTTACTTGATTAAGCATACAGAACTAAAAGCATAAATCAAACTTAAAAATCTACCATGCAAAAATAAAGGAAGTGTATTGTTGCCCAATCACCCGCTCTGAGTTGATGTCCCATGCGCTCCGTGCAGCTCTCGCTTGTCGACCGATGAGACTTCACTGGTACCTCACAGCCAGCGCTAGGGGTACTCTTATTCCCCCTTATCCCTCCGAGCCGCAAAGAGGCCATGTACATTATCTAGAGAATCAGCTAGCTCCTAGCTCGCCTCGCAAGGTCGAGCTACCACTCATCACCGAGCTGGGTATCCCGACTCCCACAAGCTAAGTCAATCAAGTATAGATTTTTACAACGTAACGTTACGCATAACATAAGGCTTCCATCATCCTTCTCCTCCCTCCATTATATAGAGTTTCCAAGTACCTTACTTTTCCAAAATCCCATTTTAATTAAAGTTTAATAAATTAATTCATAAAAATCCTCCCGGTACATGTGTCACCCATCCCCTTCATTCCCCCCAAAACTAAATTCTTTAATTAATTAATTACCCTTATTTCCCTTACCCACCTAAAGTCACTCCTAGAATCACTCCTAGGTGTACCCAAATTCCCTTATCCCTTATAGGTTTTAATGACTTTCCCCATTATTAATTTTCTAGTTTAGTTTAAATTAGAAAGTTATTAAATGGTATATACCTTAATAAGTTGGACTAACTTCTTTTTCTTAGTGTTTCCCCTTTCTTTTAAGGTTTTCGTTTTTTCATAGTTTCCTAATTATTTTAGATTTCCTCTTTTTCCCTTTTTAATTAAAATAAAAAAGACATGTTTCCCCTTTTTAAGTTTTTATCCCAAAAGATTTTTATAAAATACTTTAATTGTTTACCCCCTTCTTGTCACAAGGTTAATGAATATTATATTTATTATTTATTATTATTTTTTTTTTATATATGTTTTTTTTTAATATTTTTTTTATTAAAAGGTAAAATTTTACTACCAACAAATATTAGACTTAGACCTTAATTTCCTAGGCAGGGCGACACATGTTTTTAGAGAAAGGTTTCAAATATTCCTTAACACTATATTGTCCTAAAGCCATCTAGGTTTACTCATTTATTAAATAACCATGCAACGTGCCCTTCAGGACACACTAGGTGCTCCAAGGGTGCCACTTGCCTCTTTTTGTTTCTCTTTCATGACGTGCTCTTTAGGATGCACCAAGTTCTCCAAGGGTGCCACTCACCTCTTGATTGACTTGGTAGACATCAAAAACCCCTAGAGTCAATACTCCACCAGGTGATCTTGTGGGAGACTAAGGGCCTCTAAGGAATAAGTCCCCTGCCTTATTACGCACCCCTTAGAATCATCATGAGAGATTGTTGTAGTCTGTCTTCATGACATCGTGGGTCCTCTCAAACTAGGTAATCATTAACCTACAATTAGAGCCACGGCGAGAGTGCTAGTAGGATGTGGCAGAGCTTCTATCCACACCTCTCCCTCAACATCTCTGGCAGTCGAGTGTGACCCCTCTACTCCACATGTGAGTCTAGTCAGCAAGCTATCGCCAACCTGCATCATCAATGAATCATGTCAGAAATATATCCATATCATATCATCTAATCAGATGCACTAGTTCATATCATATCATATCATATCATATCATATAAAACAATAAAACCCCATTAATTCACTCCCCGACTTGATCCAGAGTCCAAGGGGTTCCATCGATGCCTCTACATCCTCAAGGTCCGAAATCCTACACACTCAATAAAACCGAGTCAATAGCACCTGTCTATGTCAATGAAGCAAAACAACATGACATCAACCCATAATGTCTCATAATCACAATCAAATGCCCAATAGTATAATAATCTGGATCACTTGCACGCAAGTGTCCTCAAAGAATAACTTTGCTCAGTGTGCGCAAGATCGGGATGTTACATTGTGACATTGAGTTGTGTACATCACATAGAGACAATGGGTTATGTTCGACACATTGTGAAGTTTGGAAATGTTTGTCACATTGTGACTTTAGAATATGTGCATCACATTGTGACGTGATGAAATGTTAATCAAAAAGTGACAAAAGGGCTATGTTCGTCACATTGCAACATGTATTTATGACCATCACATTGTGTCATTGAGTTGGGTACATCACATTGTGACAAGGAGTTATGTTCAACACATTGTGATGTTTGAAAAAAAAAATCACATTGTGAAATTAGGATATGTGTATCACATTGTCACATGATGATATGTTCTTCAAAATGCGATGACAGGGCTATGTTCGTCACATTGTGACATCTATTTATGATCATAACATTGTGAAATTGAGTTGTGTACATCACACTGTGACAAGGGCTATGTTCGATATGTGGTGACGTTTGGAAATTTTTGTCACATGTGACATTAGGATATGTGAAATGTGATGATATGTTTGTAAAAATGCAATGACAGGGCTATGTTCGTCAAATTGTGACATATATTTATGATAGACACATTGAAAAATTATTATGTTTTTTAGATTGAAACGTAACTATGTATGTCACATTGCGACGTTACAACAAAGGATTTTATATGTCGTATTGCAATGTAAGGTTTTGAACGTCGCATTGTGTTGGTGGGTTTTGTACGTCAGATTGCGATGTTGGCATAAGTTGGTCAAATTGTAACATCTTGAAATGTTTGTGTCGTTGTAACCTATAGTTATGTTGAATTGCATCAAAGATAATGTATGTTGGATCAGATTTAATTTAAAAGTTTATCATAGTTTATTGGATCATAGGTAAAGTAAAACTTTATCATAGTTTTAGAGATTTATACAAAATATTTTTTCAAAGTCACTTACATAAAATATTTCATGAAATTTAGTGGGATTGAATATAAGAATACAAATGTTATAATGTCAACGAAATAAATTAATGTAAATGGAGCATTAAAGTCTTTTTCATTTTCTCAAAGTTGATTTGAGTGAAAAACTAAATGAAACTAGATCATGTACCTTGAATTAGGTTAATTTTTTTTTTTAATATATAAGTCAACCTTATTGGTTTATTGTTTTTAAATTGTTAATTACTATGAAAAAAATGAAATTATGTGAATATTTACATAGATTATGTAAATAAACTTGTAAACATTCAATTTCATGTATTACTTTATAAGGGGCGATGATGGCAATGTACTTGGACCAAGTCATAGATTAATATCCATGTCAGGAATAGATTAGTAACCATGTCTTAGTTTGTATTTTGAAAGATCCTTGTAACCAAAAAGGACAACCATTAAAATATTACACTATAACATTAAAGTGTTGATAAGTGAAATATTATTCATACATCAATTGAGTATTAAAATATTAATGATGTATTGATACTTTAATTTACGAAATAAATTAATGTAAATGGTGCATTAAAGTCTTTTTCATTTGCTCAAAATTGATTTGAGTGAAAAACTAAATGAAAGTAAATCATGTATCTTGAATTAATTGATGGTCATTGTACTTGAAACTAAATCATGTACCTTGAATTACTTGATGGTCACTGTACTTGGAACTTTTTTTTTAATATATAATTCTATCTTATCGGTTTATTGTTTTAAAATTGTTAATTACTATGACAAAAATGAAATTATGTGAATATTTTTATAGATTATGTAAATAAACTTGTAAACATTTAATTTCATATATTACTTTCTAAGGGGTGATGATGGAAATGTACTTGGACCAAGTCATAGATTAATATCCATATAACTAATAGATTAGTAGCCATGTCTTAATTTATATTTTGAAATATCCTTGTAGCTAAAAAATTCAACCATTAAAATATTACACTATAACAATAAAATATTGATAAGTAAAATATTAAAACATTAATATTGTATTAATACATTAATAATATATCAATACATTAATAATATATCAATACATTAATAATATATTAATACATTAATACATTAAAGTAATCAAATATTAATTTTTTAATTAAATAAAATTCATCCTAGAATATAGAAAATTGAATTCTACCACATTTCTTCCCATTTATCTCTTGATTTGATTTGATAGTAGTTTTATATTAAGACTTCATAAATTAGCAGAAATAATTGACTCTAATGCACATATTTGTTTAATCAAATAATAAATATAATATTTATTTTTCATATAATAAATTTAATAAAATATTAATAATTAATATTGATATTAATTTTTTTATATAATATAATAATATATTAATAATTATAATGTAAATATTTTTTTTAATAAATCCTAAAATATTTAAATAACAAAAAATAATTAATATAAATTTTTATTACACAATAATTATATAATTTTTTTATATTCACATTATTTTAATCAAATAATAAATATAATATATTTTTTTTCATATAATAAATTTAATAAAATATTAATAATACTATATATTAATAATATATTTATTATATTAATACCAGTTTTCGATTGAATGCTTATGCATCGATTGTAAAGGATTGTTGAATCGCATAGTGATTGTGAAGAAGAAGATGTAATCTGATGAGGAGATCCTCTTCTTCGGGGAATATATTTTCGCGCTTAATATCTGTAAGAAGATAACTCAACCAACGCAATCTGCAACTTTTTCCACTTCGGTTGAGACCTGCAAAACAAATATCTTCAGTTGTAGCTCGATATATTACTTCAGAAGCATCTCATTAAAGGAAATCTTTTGGCGAAAACATAAAATATGCTTCGCATATTCCTGTATAATATTTCTAGCAATTCAGACCTCTTATACTACTGCGCCTCACAGGCCTAAGAGATTCTAGTTTTGTACAGATTAATTATCATTCCAATAAGAGTGAAAGTGGCTCACCTACTTTCTTGGAAAGAGATCTCCATCCACCAATTCCATGGCTTTTATTGTATTCTCTCAAAATCCTGTCATCCTTCTTCTCACTAGCTGTTTCTTTGTGTGTGTTATGTACAATAACCTTCTCCATCTGCATGCATATATAACAACACTGAAGTAGCCGATTCTTTAATTGATAGGAAGGAAAATGTGTGCACCACAATTAAAAAATAAACCATTGCCAACCTGGTAAAGAAAGAGAGAACGCGACTGTAAAAACAAAAACCAGTGTCAACCTAGTAAAGAGCGCGAGTATAAAATAGAAACCATTGCCAACCTGGTAAAGAAAGAGTGCAACTGTGCTCCACCTGGTAGCATGCTTTAATTTTAAATTGAAATTGAAATTGAAACACTCCATCTGGTAATGCTTTAACTTTACATTGAAATTGAAACGCTTCACATTCCACTAACCATACGTGCTTTCAAAATGTTAATTAACATGTAAATGTTAAAAATTAAGTAATGCTAGTTGTATTTGTATAAGTATACTAAGTGGAAATTGGAAATTTGGCTTAGTAAAATTTCTTAACCCTAAAAAGTAAATATGAAAAAGTAAACAATTTAATGAATGTTTTTATAAATGCAACTAAGTTATTAACATTAAATCTCATTTCTTAATTTCTGTGTAAGACGAAGAATATGCTAGCATCTTTAATTGTCGACCACAAGATTAGAAATTGTAATTAAAAAGTTGATTAAACCACCAGATTTTCGATAGGGGGAACTCCTATCGACTTATTAAAATTTTAAAAAATATGAAACATAAATGTCATATAAAAATATTCACAATTAAATTAACAGTTTATGATAATAAATTTTGTAATCATGGATTCAAAAACAATATTAATATAAATCAAAATTATATTTATAATTATAAATAAAAAAATCTATTTATAATTATAATATATAGAGATAATGACGATGATGATAATGATGATTAACGTCCACTAAGACCGAATTGGTCTATCGTACCTTAAGATGGTAAGTGATTACTTGTGATTCTTTTAGAATATTGTCTCTCTGCTCGAAAAGAGGGCTTTCCAAGATCACCATATGTTTCTTGAGTTAAGAGGTTCAGAAGGTTGGTAGTGTGACAAATATTTTCAAAATGAGATCTAATATGGGTATAGGCTAGACAATATAAGAGAAAGTGCTTTTCATCTTCAACCTTCTTGGTGTCACAAAGGTGACAGACTCTTTCATCCCATCATGCAGGGATGATTTTAAGGATGGAAATTTATTTTAAAATGTAGAAACCTTGGTGAATCTTACTAATCCTTCATATGCCAACTATAAATGATTGGCGATATTTTTGTAAAAATATTCAAATTTCTAAGGATTTTATATAATTTTTATAAAATTTTGGCGATTTTTAAGATAAAATAATTTTATCCTATAGAATTTGGGCGAATCCTTTTTTAAATAGCGAATCTTGTTTTTGGAAAAACCATGGAAAATTAGCCCATGAGCAAAATTTAGCCCCTAAAATCATCCCTAAGACTCCCATGGTGTTTTAGGAATTGACCAACATCCAATTTCACTACGGAGCTCGTGAGAATTTGTTCTTATCTTAGCAATGATTTTTTTTTCTTTACACTTGGAAAATCAGATATATAATTTTGATCTTCTAGATTAGGGTTGATTACATCCTTATAATATCTTAATTTTATTTTTTCCTCTAACTCTTTATCACACCACATTTTCTCCTTAAATTCTGATTTGACAATTTTTTTAATATTATCTTTATTCTGCAAAATGGGTCTTCCATGATTCCCCAATAGCTTATCCAATACTGAGCATATTTATTCCATCCTCGCTTGAGTCGGTGGTGGTTACGACTCGATTTTGAAGCAATTTTAGGAAGTCTCTTGTCTTCCATGTTGTTTAACTTGTTCATATATGTTAGGTATCTAGTCATAACCATGCTCTCAACGGGGGATAGGCTTGTTTCTAAGAGGAGGATGGGATAGGGTGTATTTCCTTTAATTTTGAGATTATAGGTTATAAAATTCTTTTGTATTTTCTCTATCCTTCTCCACGACTCACAAGAGATACTATAGCCCCAAACTTCAGATCCATAAAGAATAACAGGTGTAACAAGAGTCTCAAAGAGGAGTTTCTTCTTATCCAAAATCCGAAGATAAGTTGATTTACAATTGTTTTCAAGCCCATAATAAGCTTTCCATCCCCCAATAATCATTTTCTCAATGCTATAATTCCAATTGAGCTTGTGGTGAATATCCATTACAAGATATTTATATGAAGTCACTTCCTCCGAGTTTTTGTTTTCATATATGAAGGTATCATAAGTGATCTTATTAGATTTAATAATCATGACCTTAGTCTTTTCAATATTAACAGTATACTCATATTGGAGCAAAAATCCTTAAGTATTCTTAGTTGGTTTTCAAGATCATGGGGACTCCTTGCCATAAGAACGATATCATCAGCATAAAGAAGAAGATTGATGACTATACCAGTGAGAGTAGAGACATCACAACCCTCTTTTTCCAAGAAATCTTCTATCTTGTCAATGTATATGCTAAAAAGGGTAGGGGATAAGGGAACACCTTGTTTGACTCCAATATTGAAGTTAATCTATTTTGACCAGCCCTCAGTGTTTTTAAACTTAACAATAATGTTCGCATACATCCTTATTGCAGCAGCCCTCAACTCAAGAGGCACTTTTATCTCTTCCAACCTATTCCAAAGGTTTTTCCTAGAAATCATGTCAAAATCTTTTATAAACTCAACAAAACAACAAAAAATATTGGTTTTAGTATTGCGGAACTCCTCTACAATGATACTAAAGGTAGCAATATGGTCCACAGTTGAATGATATCTCCTAAACCCAACCCGTCCTTTAGTTCTTTTACTGTGACTTTCTAGCCAAAGGCTAATCTTCTTTTCCAAAATAATTCCATAAATCTTGGCTAAAATCAATCTAGTCATAATGGTCCTATAATTAGAGAGAATGTTTCTATCACCATTTTTAAAAATAGGAACAATTAGGATTTGCATCCAGGGTTCAGAGAATCCCTCCTTGACTACTAAATTGAAGAGATTGTGTATGTGAGGGATAAGGATAGGCCCTTCGATTTTAAAAATTTCATCTTGGTAGCCTTCAATGTCCTTAGCTTTCCCATTTGCAATCCACTTTACTCCGAACTCTATGTCATCTAAAGAAAAAAATTCTTCCTTTGTAGGGACACTAGGAATGGTATCCATGGAATTAGGGAACTCGTAAAGACTTTTAAGGTATTAATTTCAGTCCCTTAAGGGAATCCTATTATTTTCTTTTGTATTACGGTTTAAAATTTAGCTCTAGAACTTCTTAAGATCCATCTTATATAGTTGTAGAAGTTGCTCTTTCCTTTTATTGATATAGTACCTTTTTTCCTTTTAATTAGGTCTTTGTACCTATTGATCTTATCGATTTTTAAGGACTCATTAGAAGCATCCCTAGCAATTTTACATTCTTTATCATACCAAGGGTTGGTCTTTATATTATTCTTTTTATAGGACACCTCGAAAGAGACATTGTTAATAGAAGTGGAAAGGGTAGTTGTAAAATTATGATAGAGTTATTCAATGTTTTCCTTATAAGTTAGAAGATTTAATTTACTATTTAAATGCTTTAAGAAAATGCCAATTTTACTTTTGTCAAAGCACAATTTTTTTTGATTATCGGAATTATCTTCAATGACACTCTTGTGCATGGAAAAGTTTAGAGTTAGGGTTAAAGGTTTATTATCATAGTCGGGCTCATGGTCATTTCAAAGGTCAAAAGTTGTTATTTGGTTGGAAACAGGGATATCATATATCACATAATGTATGACACTACTACCTAGCCCATGAATACAAGTCATATGGTTGGAGTTTGGCCACTTCATTACTCCATTGCAAATTATTATGTTTGAGAGTTGAAGAGCTTGACCAACTCAGTACCAAAAAAATTCTCAATTGGGTCTCAAGATCTTTTCTTGTAGATATTAGATAAAACAAGGTCATCATCTATCCATAAAGTATTATGGTTGGATTCAATACTTAAAAGAGTAGCTTGTTTAGTTGCATTCCTAGCATTAACATCCCCTAGTAGGAGGATATTACCTTCATTTTTAAACTATAAATATCTTGTTCTAAATTAGTATAAGGACAATTGTTATCTAGATTGTTTTTCTTATAAAAAGTAGAATTAATAGGTGCAAAATAGAAAATTTATATATACATCTTCTTAGCACTGGTGTCTAAAATTTCTATCCAAATGTATTGACTGAGAGGGTCAATCTTATGAAGTTGAATGTGAGGAGAAATTATCTTTCTAATATAGCAAGCTATGCCTCCTATCCCTCTACGGTGGGGATTTTTGTTCCATGTCGACCACAAGACAAATCCTTCTATGTTAGGGACCTTAGACTCCTCATGCTCCCAAGTTTCAACTAGACAAATAATATCAAAATCACTCGGGTTCCAACTTATCATAGGACCTTTATGCCATGGAAAGACACAAAAGTTTCAAAAAAGGATCCTGAGTATCCAAAATACTTATTTATTATTATCCTTCTGGTCTCTATCCCAAACAATAACTTTTCAATTTCTAATTATTTCCCATTTTCTTTCTTTCTTAGCCTCTTTTACCTTTTGAACTTCCTTCCTTAATTCATCTTGGTCTTCGGGAATTGAACTTATGCATGAATACATCATGCATAACTTTTACATCCCTAAGGATCATTACATCATGCATAAATATTAAATCCCTAAGGCTCATTACATCATGCTTAAATATTACATAATCTAGGACAAGGCCTAATATATGCTTGAAGGCTTAATATCATGTCGATTTTGAGACTTGAATCCTAGTGCAAGCTACATTAATACATCACTTTTATGAATTTAATAAGACACCATTAAATTTTTAAATAGTGTCTTCTTACCATATCAATATTTTCATGTCTTAATCGATATATAATTAAACAATAGAACATCCAAAGACAAAGAATATTGTGTTTCTGTAGGAAAATACTTAGAACAAGGAAAAACCCACTTTGAAAGTTATCTCAATCCCAACAAAAACCATCAAAATTGTTTATTTCCACTAAATTGGGATTATTTTAGTAATCCCAAATCTAATTATTTTCACCAAGGTGAGATTTTTTAATAGACCTCAAACACGATTAATTTTCATGAAGACTTAGGTATTTTGTATATACCTCTCATGAGTTGGAGAGATATCCTCATTATCATCATGTCTTTTTACCCTAAAATCAATTTTACCCTACAAATTACCATAAAATTAAATTTTCACATCAAGTGGGGATTGGATTACACTCTTATGTGCCATAGATATTTCACAGTGGGATCCAAATCCTCTCCTATGTCTCCTCTATCTCCTCTATCACTTTCAAACTAGAAAGGTTCAATTATTATGTCTCCTCTATCATGGTTGTTCTCCTCATCCTCATAGGTAGATGGGATCCGTGATTAGAAAATGTCTACTCCTCACAGAAACTTTCACTGTAACTGGTACTGCAACTAGTGTTGCAACTGGCACTGTAATTGGCACTGTAACTACAACTGACACTGTAATTACATGCAAGGGATCTTCAATTTTTGAGGAATTACATCCAATGTATCTTCAATTTTTGAGGAAATACATGCAAAGAGCCACAACATTTCTAATGTTCTTACTCTCCTTCTACATTCTTAGAGGTAATATTCTAGCACTTTATAATTTTGAATATTCAATCATTTTGAATTGACCAATTTATATCTAGTTTTATGAACAAAATTGTAAATAAGGATCGGTAATTTTATAATTCATCAAAAATATAGTTCCTTAGTTGAATGGACCATGAAATTAAACTAAACCAAATGATTCCAAAATCATAGATATTAATAAATACGTGCACTTTCAATGCAAAATATAAAATTCTAGAATGTATGTCACTTGTTTAAAGAAAACATAATGGTATGTCATCTTCAATCATTCGTTCATGATCGGATTTTGACATTTTGTAACTTTTGTTTTTTTTTCTTAATTGATCTTCTATTAACATTATGTGTGTTTCACATACGAAATGACTATATTGACAAGTTATGACATCCAACTGATAGTCTTGAAAGTGAACATGACTATCGGTTTGATGAGTTTATTGAAAAAAATAGCCTTTCAATACGATGGATCATCTTTCATATATAAAACCGTTATCACAAAAATCTTCTAATAACCTCATCTTTTGTTCCATGCATCGCATCAAATAATATTTCACGTTTTCAGTTTTGTCTAGAGGTGCAACCATGACAAAGACCTCTCCTGCAAATAATTCGATATGTTCCAACAAGTAGTTCATGTTAGATTAGCACTCATGGACATGCCATTAAACTCATCTGCTATTTATAAATTTTGTATATTGAACTTATAAGTACATCTACAAGTTTAAATATTTAAAATATATATTTTCAAACAATTGAAACATAAAAATTACCTTCTCTTACAAGATCAAAAACTCTGTTGCCATCAACTAACAGTATAGTTTCATTTGATTCCATCTCCTCTGAGCTTGCAAATGGCATTTTCCCTTTTTATATTAAGTTCGGTACATCTCCAAGATTTAACATATTCCACATTTTTGTTTTCACAAATCTCTATGGATTTTGTGTCCTCTATGCAAACTGAACAAAAACAAGATTCATTTATTCTATCAAATGCAAACACATTTTGATAGAATTTTGTTTTAACTGAATGGATTTTTCGTGTCCCATGTATTGTACCAGATTCATATGGGATTGATCTATTTACATATTGGTTTCCAACATACCAAAAGAACCCGCATAAGACAAGAACTTGTTAACTAACCCTATCCTTTCCCCCGACACTTTTGAAGAAGGAAATATGGCCAATATTTCCCCCACCATAAAAATCGATATTTCCATCAAATCTAGAGTCGTAGAGGAAATCACCATTGGAGCCGCATGCTCTCCTGAAGAAATCACCGCATACAAAGCTCTCTTCCAGGAATACCAGGACATTTTTGCCTAGTCATACATAGAGATTCCTGGCCTTGATCCCTCTATTATCGAACATCATATAGACACCTGGCCTGATATGACACCTGTCCATAAAAAACAACGTCCTCTACACCCATCCAAAGTTGCGGCCATCAAGGCCAAGATTGACAAATTACACACTTCTGGGTTCATCTAGCCCATCACCTATATGTCATGGGTGTCCAACGCTGTCTCTGTTAACAAACAATAGGGAACCATCTGTGTCTGTATGGACTTTCACGATCTCAATCACGCTTATCCCAAAGATAACTTTCCAATGCCCTTTATCGACCAAATTATCGATGATTGCGCTGGCCACAAGGCTTTGTCTTTCATGGATGGTTTCTATGGCTACAACCAGATTCAAATTCACCCAGACGATCAGTACAAAACTGCATTCACTACCCCCTGGGGCACCTTTGCGTATCATGTTATGCCTTTTGGCCTCAAGAATGTTGTCGCCACTTTCCAAAGGGCCATCACATACATCTTTCATGATCATGCTCATATCATCCTCGCATACTTGGATGAAATCACAGCTCGATCCAAGAAACGCACTCAACATCTCGATGTTTTACAAATCATCTTCCATAGGTGTCGTCAGTACAAAATCTGCTTGAACCCCCTCAAGTGCATGTTCTGCATCACCGCTAGGCGCCTCCTTGGGTTCATCATTTCCCAATGTGGCATTACTATGGACCCCCTCAAAGTCCAAGCCATCATAGAAATTCCACCTCCTCAGAATTTACGCCAACTGCAGAGCCTACAAGGAAAAGCTAACTTTCTACAATGCTTTGTCCTATATTACGCCAAGTCTCGTGCACACAGCTTCCTTCGCTTGCTATGCCACGACATCCCATTCCACTGGGATGAACATGCCTAAACCACTTTTGATGATATTAAAGTGGCACTCTCCAACACCCCGCTGATTAGTCCACCTGACTATAACCATGACTATATCCTCTATATATCGGCCTCAGCCATCTCGGTAGCAGGAGTTCTCGTCCAACTAGGGGATGATGATCGTGAGCATGTAATTTACTACATTAGTAAAAATATTTTAGGGAAACCCTTGAAATACAATCAAGAAGAGAAAATGGTCCTTGCAGTTGTCCTCACAGTCCATAAACTGTGCCATTACATTATGCTTCGAACCACCAAATTCATAGAAGATTTCAACCCCATGCAACACTTGCTCAGTCGCCGAAAAATTAATGGAAAATTTTCCCGATGGATCGTCATCCTTCAGGAGTACGACCTCGAATTTTCAACACCCAAGAGAAAGAAATCCCTTGTCCTCGCTGAACGAATTACGGCATTTCCCTCTGATACTAACAATACCCCCGTCAATACCAACTTCCCCGATGAACATCACTTTTTCATCCCCTTGGATGACCCTTGGTATGGCGATCTTCTCGTCTACCTCCGAACACAGAAATTTGGAAACCACCTCTCTCGGGATGATCATTGACGCATTTGTCACAAGTCCCTCCACTACCTCCTTCTCGGTGAAATCTTATATAGGTGAGGGGTCGACACCATCCTTTGTCAATGTTAGACTATCAACGAGGCCGATAAAGTCTTGAACGACTACCACAACAATGCTTGCGGGGGCCACCTTTCATGGATGTCCACCACTCAGAAAATCATTTGCGCCAGTTACTTTTGGCCTACATTGTTTCACGATCGCATCCATGCTATGAAGCGATGTGACAAATGTCATCTATATGCCAACAAAGCACGAGCACCACCTGCTCTTCTACACCCAGTCATTATTGTCGGCCTCTTTTGCAAATGGGGCATAGACTTCATGACTTTCAACCCTCCATCTAGCAATGGACACAAATACATCATAATTGCAGTCGATTACTTCACCAAGTGGGTTGAATCCATGCCTACCTTCAACAACACTGTTGATATTGCAACACCCATTTTCTTTAACAACGTCATCTCCCACTTTGGAGTCCCGCTACAACTAGTCTCCGATCATGGTAAACACTTCAAGAATGAGATCTTTGTCGAACTCTCCTCTCTGTTAGGCTTCTCCCACAAGTTCGCCTACCCATACTACCCTTAGTCCAATGGACAGGTAGAGGTGGTCAATAAGGTCCTCTAAACCATGTTGCAGTGCACGGTTAACAAACATAAGACCAATTAGCACCATATGTTTTTCTCCATACTATGGGATTATCGAATGGTCGTTAAAACTACCACTGTCTTCACACTATTTCATCTTGTCCATGGGGTCGAGGCCACTCTCCCCATCGAATGTGAAATCCCCACCTTACACACCGCTATTGATCTATTACCCAACACTACTCCAATAGAGCAATGTTTGATGAACTTAGAGTCATTGGATGAAGACCGTCGGTCTTCATTACAGAACAATGAGGCAGCCAAAAATTAGTCAAAGGCCACCTTTGATCGCCATGTCAACTTTCGCTCATTCAATGAAGGAGACCTCGTCCTTTCTTACGATATCGCTTACGATACCTTTGGCCATGGAAATTTCGAGTCATTATGGCATGGACCTTACATCATCCAACATTTACTCACTAAAGGCACATACATATTGGCCTCTCTCAAAGGCCACCCCCTCAAAGAACCCATCAATGAGTTATACTTAAAGAAATTCTATGCTTGAGCATATCCATGTTACACTAGGTTCTTTTTCTATTTTGTAGAGTTTTTAATCTTCTTTTTTCTCCATGCCTTCTCTCTAACCTACCATTTGTGTTATTGACAGATGCATCCTCCATCGGCCTGTCCCATCGGTTACGCTGACGCAGCTAGTCGTTAGACACAAAATCTCGCTTCGGTCGCTTGGGCCATCTATTCCCCCTCACATGAGCTTCTCCACTCCAACGACATATGTTTGGGGTCAACAACCAATAACCAAGAAGAATACATCATCGTCATTGGCATGCTAGCTAAGGCCATTCATCGCCATATTCATCACCTTAGCATTTTATTAGATTCCCAACTAGTTGTCCTCCAACTCAACAATGTGTACCGTGTCCGTGATCCTTGCCTCTTTCGCAAATACCTGCAAGTTGGACTTTTATCTTGACATTTTGATTTCATCACATTTACACATATTCCAAGACAATTTAATCAAATAGAAGATAATATGGCTAACCTAGTGTTAGATTCACATTTATCACATCAAGATACCTGTACGCATACATAAATCATCAATAGTTTGTCAACAACATATAGATTATACATCATCAAAAAGCACTAAAAAACATCAACACAAGTGAACACCACAAAGATCCCAAAAATGTATATCCATATATATATATATATATA
>ML799707.1:38481-72852 GCA_009831015.1 Picea engelmannii | reverse complement strand
TATATTGGTCAATGTGTCATTAGTGTTTACAAAAAATAGTACATCAAGTACACCATCAGTAGGTAGGTGAACCACCTCACCCCTCTAGATACAAAAATGGTATAACCTCACCATATACAAAATGGGCTCACCATCCTATATAGATACAAAAAATACACAAATACAGAAGCACTCATGCAACCTCTAGAGCTCCACCATATTTCCCTCTCTCTGGAGGAGGGCCCCCACCAACTAGGGGTCCCTCAGGTCCCGGAGGAAGTTGCCCAGTCATCGCCTCCCCCGCTACAGCCTCTCTCTGAACCATGGTTCGCCACACTACCGGAACACCCACACACTGCTCTAGGACCCCCTCGTCTAGGATCTATGACCACATGCCCTCAGGAACTCCCTGTAGTACCACCTCCAAGTGGTGATGAATATCCTCGAACTCTCCCCTAGCCTCCCCCAAAGGAGCATGTGATCACCCTACCCCGGGGTCATCAAATCGGTGTCGCCTGGCTGCTCTCTCATCCTCAATAGGCCTCGCCCCATCATCATTCCACCGTCGTCTCTCTCCTTCCCAGGGCTCTCCCCATGGAGATCTCACCAGCCCCTAATGAGCCGACATTCTAACCAACTCAAACTTGTGCCCGCGAGGTCCAACATCTACACACACAACAAAAAAATGATAGCATCAGCATCCATTTACTCATAAGAAACATGCTATACAATCTAAGCAATCACATCACCAAAATAAATCTACATACCTCTACGGTCGAATACCTCTCCCAAGGGTAGCACCATCTTCGGGTCATCCCGAAAGTCCACCCCAAAGTACAGATATAAAAGTATGATCTGTTACATATGATGCCACACCTGTGCAACCTCGACCATGAAATAGTGGCCACCCTCCCCACCACTATGACGAACCAGGATTGTCGCCCACCACCTCAATCGCGGCTCTCACACACCAGGTGCACCCAATATCACTCTAGGGCGCAACATCAACACCCTCTCCAAAAACACCAATATAGACCCAAAGGAAAACTCCCCCGAGTCAGTAGCACAACACTTGTCAAGCTACCCTACCATATTGGCATGGAGCATCAAGCCCTAGGAAAAATTCTCTCTCGCCAGTGCCCTCTCCATGATCCTCAGTTGACCTCCACTGATCCGCTAAGTTGTGAGAGACCCGTAGACTCTCACAATCATTGTTTCCACACAACAATGTACAAGGGCATCCATCGCCCTAATACTCACCACGGAGCCTAACATAAAGTTCTACCCTGAACAATATCTCCTGGCTAAGACAGCCAACTACCCATCCTCAGGTACTACGTGCTCTGCCAGTAATGGGGTTCCCTGAAAAGGGAGCCCAGTCATAAAATATACATCCTCCACCACAGTGAAGGCTAGCTGCTCACCCTGCACCATAAAGCAATGCAAATCTGGACTCCACATTGCAATCAGGAACTGCAAGAGGTACTCCTATGCCCGCACTAGCGAACACTCAAAAAACTTCAACAACCCACAAGCTGCCAAAGTATCTCGGACCGTCGGCTCCTCATCCCTCACTACCTCCCTCATGCCTGCCCAATATCTCTCTCTCTAGTGAACCAACATCATCCCAATGATCACCTGCATCCAAATATACAACACTTGATTAGCCATCAAAACCCATAAGAACATCAAAATCTCCAAAAAAGATAAGTTTTTACACCCTCCATCTTTGCCTCAAAGGCGTGACTGTTTTTCCCCATAGGCACACACACATGCATGCCTATTCATCCCCCATTTGCGCACTCATGCATGACTATTGGCCATACAGAGGCACATTCATGCGCGTCTGTCACACATACATGCACACTATAGTGCACCTGTTCACTACACAGTTGTGCACGCATATGCAACTGTTAGGAATATAGACGTGCATGAATGTGTTGTTGTGCCTTGCATAGGTGTGCATGCCATGCATGCCTATTTTCCCCATTAGGGCATCCCCATGCACATATGTACGCATTATAAGCGCGCACCCGTGTGTGCGAATTTCGTGATCACTTGCGCACTGGGGGGCCCACACCACAAAACCCCCTATACGGCCCTCCGTACAGGCCCTGCCCAGAAACATAAACCCTAATTCTATGCAAGAGGATACGACAACTAACTTGAATCTCGCTGATCCTGAATCAACTGCCTCGATCTCCTGAAATCTCTGAATATCCTCTAAAATCTCTCGTCCACTCAATAAGATAGCAGGTACAAATGAGGTGGCATTGTGGGCCCTACAACTATATATAGTCCATTTTTCCAAACTTCCAGACTCAATTCCAGGAGCTTCAGGCGTCCGTTTTTCGATCCATCTTCAGCCACTGGATAAGGACCCCATCACCTACACAATTCCATTCCTTGGGCCATTTTCCATCCTCAACCCTCGGGGGGCATTTTTCTCATCTGATGATCAGGTACGCATGCTTACATTCACATATTATTGAATAATTGTTATATGATCTTTCTCTTCAAATATTGTTCACGTCAGGTATTTGATTTTCATGTGTGCAGGTACTTGATCATCATACATCAACAGTATCCCTTCAGACATATCATTGACATTGGCATGTAGTCATTCCCTCTGAATATAAAATTGCATCTCCCAGTGACACCCACGGATCTTTTCCTCTAGGATCCCTATGTCCAGCTCTACAGTACTTTAACCTCCTCTGCATTTTAGTACTATCACCTGGTAACACCCTCCCCCACATGAGTTGTTCCATTCATAGTCACCCTTGGCACTTTGACACTCATGTTGTTTTTACCCCTTAGAGATGGGAGTCCTGATAGTCTTACACATCATCGGGAACCATCCACCTACTCCTTCTCCTCATTATTCTAGCCTACCCAATGGACTCCCAGGTTACTTCATCATGGTTCTATTTTAGTTGCACCCCCTCATTATCATTAACCACCCATTTTCATCCACCATCAGTTTGCCCATCTGCAAATTGACCTCGATACATTTCCCTAAATACAGAAACCCACCTATGGGACCCTCACCCTCCACTTCTTTCCCAAACAACTTGTTCCATCATCGGCCAAGCCATATTACACTGGGGCACCCATTTCTGTATTTTCACAGTCATCCCAACTTATTCTTTATTCTTTCAGTAATTGTACAAAACCTTTTCCCCGCATTTACATAGTTTTATTTTGTCGCCTTTAGCGACCTTCCTTTTTTGGAAAAGCAACCCTTGTCGCCCTTGGTTGGGGAATTTTTCACTTCCTCTCATCAATGACATTATCCATAAACCCCGAGTATCTTATAGTCCATACACCTTTTTGATCTCTGTTTTTGACCATTTTGTCGCACCTCTAGCACAACTCACCCTCGTCTAGTCGTCCCCCTGACGCTAGATTCAGTTTTATGGTTGCTACCACTTTACATATCTCCCCAACCAAGGGAATTCTTGAGTCTCACCACATCTTGACTTCATCAATGTACCTCATCAGTTCTTGATCTCATCTAGTCGATTTCAGGAATCGCTTTGCTTCTTGGAGTCGCGTCTCCCTTTCTGTCGACATCAACATGGTTTCAAGAAGGGCAATAATATCTTGACTCTCATTACCTTTACAATGAGGAGTCTCAGATGACACAAGGAAAACCACCATTGTTCTCTGCTTCTGTTGACCCCCATAACATTTGACTTCAACACTATCTCATGTTACGATGGGTCTTACTTTGCAACTATTGCAATTTTTTTATCTTAGCCGAAGACCTCGAAAATTTGATAGGCTATCAATGCCTGCGAATCATTGACACCTCTTACAGGTGTCATCACCTCTTTTCAGAGTTTGTTCACCATCATAATTGTCCTATTTCATTATCAAACCACCCCAGAGTTCACTGCAGTTATCTACGTCAACATACAGCTTCAGTTACTATCTTACAAATTTTTGAGTTAGATGAGACGAGCATGGGACATGCCCACCTCATTTGTACACAATTTTATTTTTTACACCTTGCGAAAGGTTTGGGTCCTACAGGTTCCCCTCTCCCTCCAATGGGTCACTCTTGATACTCTCATTATTTCTCTTTCTTACAATGGTACTCTCAGTAGAAGAAACATTGTTGTATTTCGGCTATACGTATGCTCCTAACCTCACACATCAGGGGGCATCTATTATCACCGAAATTTTGTCTGCAAATGGTTACAGGAATCCAACATCTTCAAAACACTCATTAGTTCACTCATGGACCAAAAATTCATTTCCAAAAGGTCCAAAACTATACAACCAGCAATAAAATCAACATGCGCTAAAACTACACAAGGCGTGTGTGCATGTGTGATAGTCAGATAACATCACAAAAGCGCACATGTTCCTGATGTGCGAATGTGGATGTAAAAAGCCGCACACACCTCAAAATGGCACATTTATGATATTGATTGGCCTTCCACCCACTTCTAGTTCAGCTTCCAAGTTGATTTAACACTCAAATCTCGGTTGAATCTGACTGGGGGGCTGGTCAAAGACCTAAAGGGCCCCTTGTTCACACTAAGAACTGGTTGCATAATGCCTCAAATATATGTTATAAAAAGAGGCCATGGGTGCACTATATTTTGAATGAATTCATTTGTATTGTTATTATTCTTATATTCTCTTGGAGGATCATCTTTCCCCATCAAGAGCATGCAAGCACCATTTCATTTGGCCATTCACATCACCTCTTGAGTGAATGTGCTTTGGATTCTCTTCATCATTTTATTCTAGTTTGTTACATGTAATAAGAGCTCAATATTTGGGGGTCCAAAAGCCTTCCCTTGGAGGAAGATGGGACCCATACATCTCCCTTTCTCTTTGGTGTTTTCTTTCCACTAATACAATCCTTATCATTGGTGGCATGAATGTTGTTTTTTTCTTGTTCTAATGTCCTTATGCACTCTAGTTTAGTTTCTTTTAATGTTCTTAGTTTAGTTCTTTTCTTATCCTTTATGATTTATACTTCTAACTCTTTCTTTCACTGTTGTCTTTCCTAGCTAACCGAACTGGGCTTGTAAGAATATCTATTTTGCTCATTTAGGTGACAAAAGAGATGCAACAGTTGGCGGTGGAAGTTTCAGAATTACAGCGAATACCAAAAAAAACCATAGTTTCTGAGGCATACACAGGCTGATAGTGTATTAGGGTGCATACAGTATGCGGGTTGAAAGTGTATTAGGGTGCATACGTACGTGGGATGGCAATGTATTAGGGTGCATACATGTTGGTAAATCCATGGAAACTTGAAAATATGAAGATGTAGAGGTTCTAGATTCTGATATCAATCTCCCAAGAAGGTCTATAGTGCTCAGATACATCAGATCTATCCACTGGTTCAAAAGGTATGTCTTATTTCTGTGAATAGTTGGATTTTGATGTATGCATGAGAAATAGTTATGGAGATTTGAGAATTCTCTCTAGAGAGACTAGTGGCTGCATGGGATCTTTTGTATAAGTCAGATCTACAGAAATACAATGTTGGTATATTTATCATTGATACTTCTTATTGAGGCACATATTGTATTTCTTGGAATATGGATAAGTATTTTTGTGGTATATGGTTGAGAGATTGTATTGGTTGATGTATTGAGAGGTGGAATATCAGAAAGGGTTTGAATTCTAGATCATGTGAGGGTTATTATACTTATTCATGATTACACACACTTATGGCACATGACTAGAGAGAGATGTGTATGAGGATGCATGCACAAGGTATAGATTCAGTCTTGATATAGTGACAGGTTACTGATCTATGTGAAATAACTTACATAGGGTCAGAATGTTTCAAGAGAAAGGAAACCCTAATTTTCAGAAGGCATACGTGGGCTTCATAATAGTTTGGTCACGTACATACACGGGTTGCATAACAGATAGGGAACATACATACACGTGTTGCAGCACTACAGGTCACATACCTGTTGTATTTTTGTTGATAAATGTTTAGTTTAGGAACAAATTGATTACAGGGCAGATGTACAGGTTGGATACAGTTCAGTGGTACAGGTTGATACAATTGTATAGTGGTATATCTCATAGTGATAGTGTGACAGTGGTTTTATCATTCTAACTCTACGTTAGGGAAGTTGGACGGGGAAAGGAAAGGTGGTTGTAGCTACCTTCCAGTTGTAGCCGGAGAACTTAGCAGGTTGTAGCCTCCTTCTGGTTGTAGCTAGAGAACTGGGGAGTTGGATCTTCCCTCAGGTTGTAGCCTGATAAACTAGGGGGTTGGAGCCTCCTTCTAGTTGCATATGGAAAACAAAGGAAGTTGGTGCTTCCAATGAATTTAATTCTTTAAGACATATAAGAAAAAGAATTCCGTTGTTTTCTCCCACTTTGGGTTTCCACGTAAAACACTGGTGTAATGTGTATGATTGTTCATTTGTTCATTGCTTATTTACACTTCATTTATTGGATGATAATGATACATTGATATAACACTTGGATTATATGGTTAAAAAGGATTAGATTTCTCTATTACTGATTTCCCCCCTCTCAGTAATCCAACAATATATTCTAGTGAACATGGAACCCCAATGAAAACATTTTCCACCACATCCGAGGTCTTAGAGATATTGATCATAATAGTCTATGAATTATTTTCCATGTTCCCCTCAACATATATACCATGAGTTTCCACGGGGCTGAATGGACAATCAACATCTCCAATATTGATCGAATGAAATTATCCTTTATGTACATGGCTCAGCTTAGGAAGGAAATAAGACCCATGATGTAAGTCTTCCCAAGGCTTCTTAGGACCTTTCATAACCTCGAGGATCGCCTCATCCAAAGGGAGGATGATGTCCAATAAATCATGAGATTTGGAAGAATTAAGAGACCATACATGCTCTAAAATGGGAGCCACTTCCTCTACTGAGGTAGGAGATGGATATTTATCGATATTAGCTCATTCAATGGCTTGATAAGATATCTCGGTTGCAAAAAATGGCATGGTTATTCCAGTACATTCCAATATGTCCCTTGAAGTCGACGAAGGAGGCAGAGTCCACGGATATTCCAATTAAGAATTTCAAAATATCTCACTTGAAATATATCATCCCTCATCATAGATTGTTCAAGAATAGTCAGAAAACATTAAATTCTAATTATGGTGCCAGAAAATCGAAGGTACCCATCAAGGAAGGATACATCCCAAAACCCCAATTAGCAGGTGACCACTGTGTAATGTTCCCAATCCAATTTGTTTTCTCTTGGAACACTAAGTAACCACTGAATTAACTGTTTGATTGTTTGTATGTGCATGTTGGCCTCTCAAATTTTGGCCTTAGGGTTATATTCAGTTATTCAGCACAAATCATGAAGATATACTCAATACAAATGCAAGATCTAACCAGTACACAAGATATGGAACTCCAAAAGCATAGATATGACCTTTATTATTATGAAAAGAAAGAACCTAATACAATATGGAAGAAGATATGGAATAACATTAGATGGCTCCAAGATAGAAGATATGAGATGCTAAAAAATGCTCCCGACAATACAAAATAATCCTCCAAAGAATGAATATGTAGTGAATACCAAATACAATAAGGGCTAGGGTCACGTCCAACTCCCCTAGTTGTTGGCACGTCCTGTTAGATGGATGAGAAGGCCAAGGTTTCGGCCCAACTAAAGGAGATCTCCAAATGATGCCTAAATTCACCAAAAGATATATCGGGGCAAGGGAAAGCCCTCCCTGAAGTATGAAGTCAAAATTCCAAGTCTTCCCCCTCCAAACTTCCAAAACCCTAATCAATATTGTGCCCTTCTTAAACCCTGAAGTGCCCAATTATTAGGCCCTGATGAAGGAGGCCTCCAAATCCCTTGAGACTCTCTATAAATGTATATCGGGCTGCCACAATCCCCTAGGAGATGTCGCAAGGTCATATCTAAGGTGTAAACCCCTCAAACTGCCAAGATTTGAATCATAGTTGTGCCCTCCTTCTCTCAAAACCGTCCTAAATTTGTAGATAATGATATAGCCGAAGTAGCTCTCCCAAAATGCTCCAAAACGGATGATCAAGGTCCTGCAAGTAAAACCCAAATGCTAGAATGTCTGTAGACCCTATCACAAGGTTGGATCTAACTCTTCCTCATGAAATGATGTGCCGCTGCTGGGAAAACCCTCAATGGTGCGGCCCTACTGCCCTCCTGGATCGATGATGGAATCTATGGATCTATAGAATGGTGTGGGTGGAGTATTTCATCCCCAAGACCAAGCTTGAAACAAGGTGAGTTGAATCTTTCACCACTGAGTTTTTCTCTAGGGTTTGTAATTAAAACCCTCAAAACTATTGCTCAAAAGCTCAATAACCAAATACAATAATATCCAAGATGAATGAGAGGTGCGCCCTAGGCTTTCATTTATAATTCTTTTCTATTTATTTGTTGAGTTAATTTAACCCCTATGGTCAACTCCTAACTCAACCTCAAAGCACTCTATTCCTTCATTGAGTTATTTTTTTACCCTTTTTACCTTTTTCCAAGTCAACTTCAAAATATAACATTGAGTTAGCTGACCTTTCCCCATGTTGTATGAGACTATGGTCTAGTGGGGATGTCTAGACCACTAAGTCTTCCCAGACCCCTTCATCAAGAGGTGGGGGACATTACAGTCTACCCTGATAGAAATTTCTTGTACACAAGCAATTCCGAACCTATCTCCCATACCACCTGTTCATTCTCCCACGTGGCATCCTCAATGGGAAAATCCTTCCATTTGATTAAGTATTCCTTGATGCTTCTCCTCCAGAGTTTCTTCTCCCAAACCTCCAATATTTACTCTGGTACCAAAACCAGTTTCCCCTCCTCATATAGAGGTGGAAACACCTCCCTTGGGGTGATGTGTTGGTTGATGGCCCTCTTCAAGCAGGACACGTGGAAAACATTGTGTATACTGCTACCCTGTGGGAGCTCCAACTCATAAGCTACAACCCCTACCTTTTTGTGGATCCTTTAGGGCCCAAATAAATGGGGTTGCATATTTTTTGCTCCACTTATTTTGATAGAATATTGTCTATACAGTTGGAGACTTAGGTAGACTAAGTCACCAACCTCAAAAGTATTCTCTACCCTGTGTTTTTCGACTTGGACCTTCTGTTGATTATGTGCCCTTTGTAAGTGATCCTTCAACTCCCTGAGGATGTCCTGACTCTACTATACCCAATATTGTACCATTGGGGCTCTGCTATCACCAAAATCAATCTCTACAAAAGAAAGTGGGTCATAACTGTACAATGCCCTAAATGGGGTCATGCCTATGGACATGTGATGGGTGGTGTTGTAACAGTATTCTCCCAAGTGTAGCCACCTAACCCATGCCTTCTGCTTCCCTGCTACACAATTCTCGAGATAGAATTCCACCCATTTGTTGACTATTTCGGTCTTCCCATTAGTTTGAGGATGATAACTAGTGCTAGGGGCAAGGTCATACCAACCAGCCTGAATAACTCCTGACAGAACGTAATCATAAATCAGTTGTCCCCGTCACTAACAATGGTTTTGGGTAGACCATGTAGTCTGAAGATCTCTCTGAAAACTAATTCGGCCACCTGTGTTGCACTGAAGTCTGTAGCAATGGAGAAAAAGTGCGCAATTTTCGTCAACTTGTCCACCACTACAAAAATACAATCCTTATCCTGCGCCCTTGGCAACCTTGTCATGAAGTCCATGGAGATGCTCTCCCATTTTTGCTCTGGGATGGGTAAGGGCTGCAGCAATCTTGCTGGGTGAGTGTGTTCATCCTCATTCTCCTAACAAGTATTACACTCCTTGATGTGATTCATCACATCCTCTTTGAGGCCCTTGCATGAGAACCTCTCCCTTACTTTCATGTATGTATTTCCAATCCCTTAGTGCCCTACCACTGGTGAGTCATGACATTCCTGTAATACCTTGGCCTTGAAGGCCGATTTAGAAACCAAAAATATGTGTCCCTTGTAATAGATGATGTCATCGATGATCCTAAAGTTATCATATTGTATTTTCCCATCCATCACCTGACAAGAGAACTGATTTTTGGAGTATTCCATCACAAGGAGGTCCTTCCAATCAATTGATACATATGTCATGGCATATATTGATGGCCTCCTGGAAAATGCATCTTCCACCACATTGTTTTTCCCTTCGGCGAATTCAATGTCAAATTCATAGGCCTATATCTTGCTGACCCACTTCTGCTACCTTTCATTTAAGTCCTTATGCTCGAAGAAGTACTTAAGGCTATTGTGATATGATTTCACCACAAATCTAAAACCGACCAAGTATTGCCTGAATTTGGCCAAAGCGTGCATGATGGTCAGCCTATCTTTGTCATATATGGTGTAAAGTAACTTAGGTCCCCTGAGTTTTCAACTCTCATAGGCAAGAAGGTTCTTATTTTTCATCAGTATGACCCCAATGCCTTCTCCGGAGGCATCACACTCCAAGGTGAAAGGTTGGCCAAAATTTGGTAATGCTAAAACTGGGCATGTGCTCATCACTTTTTTCATATTGTCGAATGTAAATTAGGCTTACTCACTCCATTTGAAACCTCCAATTTTGTTTAAATCGGTCAAAGGTGCACAAAGTTATGATAACCCTTTGACGAACTTCTTGTAATAAGTGCAAATGCCTATAAATCCCCTCAACTCTGTGAGGTTTTTAGGTGTAGGCCACTCCACTATGGTCTGAATCTTCTCCTGATGTACCTATACTCCTTTAACCCCAATAATGTGTCCCAAGTAGAGGACCTCTGTCATTCCAATTCACATTTGGACTCCTTGGAATACAATGATTGATTATCCATCATAGTCAATATCTGATCCACATGCTGAAGATTTTCCTCCCACGTCTTGCTATAGATTAGAAAGTCATCAAAGAATACAGGAAGATGTTTCCTCAACATTTTGTTGAATAAATGGTTCATACATGACTGGAATGTAGCTGGGGCATTGGTTTAACTAAATGGAATCACTAAGAACTCATAGTGGCTGTAGTGACACCTGAAAGTCATTTTTGGGATGTCCTCCTCCCTCATTTTGATTTGATGGTAACTAGAGCACAGGTCAATCTTGGTGAAATAGACAACCCCATGGATCTCGTCCAATATCTCATCAATCCACGTAATGGGATACCTGTTTTTTATTGTCTTCTTGTTTAGTGCCCTGAAGTCAATGCACATGTGTATGGTTCCATCCTTCTTCTTGACCAACACCACTGAAGAGGAAAAAGGGATGGAGCTTGGTCTGATGTGCCCCATATCCAAGAGCTCTTTGATTTCCTTTTATATTCCATCCTTATACCTATTTGGGTGTCTATAAGGTGTAGTGATGATTGGATTTTATCCTTCCTCCAACTCAATGATATGCTCAAATCCCCTGTTCGATGGCACACCTGGTAGGATAGGTCCAAACACCTTACTGTGTTCATCAATGATCCTATGAATCTTTGGTGCATAGTGAATCTTTCCCTTTTTGTCCAAACATGTTGAAATATTGCACTCAACAACATACATGATCTCTTCTCTCCTGAAAATGGCCTCCATCCTCTTTGTCGTGACTACCTTGGCTTAGTTACCTGTCATGCCTCTAAGGAATACCTTTCTTCCACTCTCCTCTGTGAAAGACATCTCCATGGTCTTGTAGTTGGTGGTGATAGACCCCAACGTACTGAGCCACTGTACCCTGAGGATTATGTTTCTGTTTATAAGGTCCATCACATAAATGTCTGGCACTAAGTCATGTCTACCCAATGTAAGCTTCATCCCTAGAATGTACTTGCTACATGGAATGGTGCTTCCTCCTTCTACCTCCACCTTGAATCCTTCAAACTCAAGCATGGGTATATGCCTCCTCTGTAGCAATACTGAGTCAATGAAGTTGTAGGAGGCTCCCCCATCAATCAAAACTGACACCTTATGCCCCTGCAAGATTCCTTTCATCCCGAAGGTGTTGTACTTGGGCACCCCACTGATGGATTCCAAAGTATCTCTGTTCTCTGTTGTACTGTCATGAACTATGGCCTCCTCCTCTGCAGTTTCGGTGGTTTCTGCCTCTATAATCTAGATGTGGCCGAAATCCTCATCCTCTTCATTATCTGATGTCACCTCTATGTAATGAAATTGGCCACGGCCCATGCATTTGTGGGATGGATTCCATGGCTCTTTACATGTGTAGCATAGTTTCTTCCTCCTAGGTTCTCTTCTAGTATTCTCATCCATCCTACCTCTCCCCATGTCAAACCCCCTTAGGTCTCTCCCTCCTAGGTCATTGGAGGTATTTGGTCTCTACCTCTGGTGTTAAGAGGTGGTCTAGGCACAAATTTTGGCTTTGCAATTGGCCCTAGATCTCTTTTCCTTGAGATATCATCTTGGTGGTTGGTAGGCTTAAAATCCTTCACCCAACCCTCCAAGGGTTCCATCAACCCATCAATGAAGAGCATCATGAGTCTGGATTGTGACACATCCTGCACCAAGACTGCTAGCCTCTGGAACTCCTCAATGTAGACCACTGGTTCTCCTATCTGTCTGAGTTGTGTGAGCTCCTGAAAATGTAGCTCAGGATCCATCTGATCAAACCTGTCAATGAGTCTTTGAGTAAACTTTGTGTATGCCACTATCTAATTGTGGCCAAGTGTGTTCAATCCATGATACCACAAATCATGAGCTTTTCCATCCAAGTAAATGGTGGAAAACTTGATGGCCTTCATCTCCCTCATAGGGTTAAGTTGCAAGTAAGTGTCTAGTTTTTGTACCCATGCCTGTGCAGTCATATTAGCTGAACCATCAAAGTAGGGGATCTCCATATTCACTACTCTGCACACAAACTCATAATTTCTCGTCTGGTGTAGCCTGGGTTTTTTTCTGAATTTGATTTGACAGTATTGATCTGGGGTCATGTGCCTCTGACCTGTCAATTTAATGAGTTGTAATCCCTGGAATATTGCTCAAACAAGTCATTAAAATCATCAATGTGGTCATGTTGTGTGGGATCATTTGTGAAAGTGGTTAAATATTCTCTAGGAGTAGTCTTGCTACCTATCTGTCCATGTGGTGCTTCCCCTCCATGGATTCCCTCATAATGATGATAGGGGATATGCTCTGGATTATACATGTTCCCTCCATGAGATCCACTAGTTTCCCTATTATCATATGCTTCTGGACCTTTCCCCTTGTGACTCATTGTCATCAACATCTTTGTTATCCTTGTCTAGTTTTCATCTACCTTACTTAAGGTCTCACATATCCCAGCCTGACCCCTACGGTTTTCCTCCTGGTTCTCCTATACGTTGGTGACCAATTTACTTTCTGTTTGGTTTATGGATTTATGGAACTCATTTGATAAGATTGTCAGGCCCTGTGCCTCACTGTCATCCCCTGACCCCTCCATCTCAAATTCTGTTTCACTTGTCCATTTCTTCCTTAAGCCCATGTAAATGCCACTAAATTTTTGCATGCACTAATCCTCACAGAATGGGAGGATTAGAGCTCTGATACCATTGAAATGTTTCCAAGCCAATTTTGTTTTCACTTGGAACACTAACTAACCATTGAATTAATTGTTTGATTGTTTGTTTGTGCAGTTTGACCTCTCAAATTTCGACCTTAGGGCTATGTTCAGTTATTCAGTGTAGATCGTGAATATATACTCAATACAAATGAAATATATAATCAGTAAACAAGATATGAAACTCCAAAAGCATAGATCTGACCTTTATTATTATGAAAAGAAAGAACTTGATACAATATGGAAGAAGATTTGGAATAACATCAAATGGCTCTAAGATAGAAGATATGAGCTTCTACAAAATGATCCCGCAATACAAAATAAGACTCCAAATACTAAATATGTGGTGAATACCAAATACAATAAGAGATAGGATTACGTCCAACCCCAGTAGTTGTTGGCACGTCCTACTAGATGGATGAGAAGGCCAACGTTTCGGCCCACCTAAAGGCAATATCCAAATGATTTCCATATTCACCAAAAGATATATCGAGGCAAGGGAAATCCCTCCCTAAAGTATGAAGTCCAAATTCCAAGTCTTCCGCCTCCAAACTACCAAAACCCTAATCAAGACTATGCCCTCTTGAAAACCTAAAGTGCCCAATAATTCGTCCCTGATGAAGGAGGCCTCCAAACCCCTTGAGACTCTCTAGAAATGTAGATCGGGCTACCACAAGACCCTAGGATAAGTCTCAGGGTCAAATCTGAGGTGTAATTCCCTCAAACTGCCAATATATGAATTATAGTTGTGCCCTCCTTCTCTAAAACCCATCCCAAAGTTGTAGATAATGATCTAGCCGAAGTAGCTCTCCCAAAATACTCCAAAATAGATGATCAAGGTCTTGCAAGTAAAACCCAAATTATAGAATGTATCTAGACCCTGTAACAAGGTTGGATCGAACTCTTCCTCATGAAATGATGCATCCGTACTGGGAAACCCCTCAATAGTACGACCCTGTTTCCCTCTTGGATCGATGATGGAATTTGTGGAACTATAGAATGGTGTGGGTGGAGTATTTCATCCCCGATACCAAGCTTGGAACAAGGTGAGTGTAATATTTCAGCACTTATTTGTTCTCTAGGGTTTGTAATCTCAAAACCCTCAAAACTGTTACTCAAGAGCTCAATAACCAAATACAATAATATACAAGATGAATGAGAGGTGTGCCCTAGGATTTCCTTTATACTTCTTTTTTGTTTATCTATTGAGTTAAGTTAACCCCTAGGTTCAACTCCTAACTCAACCTCAAGCGCTTTATTCCTTCTTTGAGTTACTCTTTTACCCTTTTTACCTTTTTCCAAGTCAAATTCAAAATACAACAATGAGTTAGCTTACCTTTCCCCATGTTGTATGGGACTATGGTCTAGTGGGGATGTCTAGACCATTAAATCTTCCCAGAACTCTTCACCAAGAGGTGGGGGACATTAGATGTTGTGAATTTCCAATCAAAGGAACCACAGATATTTGTGATGCCACAGGATCCGTACGAGTGACTCAAAACTAATCAATAGTGAAAATACTCCCCTCATGAGATAAAAGTAACACTTTGAAAACTGTGGAAACTACAATTGTCATGGTATATGTCCAACTTCTTCCTAAGCGTATATTATAGTTGAGAGGAACATTGACTACTTCTACTTCAACACACAGTTTTTCCCTGTAATTGGATGGGAAAAAAAGGGATAATCCCATGTGGTCAAAATGAATGGCCATCGAATTCCATAAGATCACAAAGGATATAGAGCTAACTCAGGTGATCCTATATCTCTCCAACATGATAGTGACATGACACATGTCGAAGTGCCTTCATCTAGCACAGTGTGAAATTTTTTTTTGAACACGTCTTCATGGTGTAAACCACTACGATATGAAATCCAATGTGATACGAAAGATGAGGCTTGAATTTAGTAGTGTCAAAGATGATGGACATTGAGATATAGGATTCAAAATCCCGTAAAGAAGACAACAATTCATTTTTTTATGACAGACAACTTTGGATAATTTCTAGTGCCGACATAGCACAAGGCATTTGGGCCAGATATTTAACAATAGAATAATTATGGACCACTCTAGCATTTTTATTGTGCAATCTTTGCTTCAAGACACCTTTCGGCATGCAAATAATTGGGTGTATCGTCGATTTCTCTATATGAAGAGAGCTTGATGGTTCTTGTAACTCCTTATTCTTTTCTGCAGGCTTAGTATTTCCATAATCATGAGCTCTTCTTTTCAAATTAAGATTCGACCTAATCATATAGACATTCGATGTTTCAGATTCTGGCATGAGGGTACACTTATTACTCCCATTCATATTAGGTGCCAAGGAAGTACCCTGCATTAAATGTTTTCCTTGGAGAAATGGGTTATTAAAAACAACAGGTTGTTGGTGCATTAAAAATAATTGGGCCCACCATATAGTGTAAACAAAGTCGAAGTAGATGACATGCTAGTGGATTGAAATATTGATCTGAATTTTAGGGGGTAAATGGTCTAAACTCGGATGCAAAAGTCATAAATATATAAATATAATAGATTGTCCATGTGGATCAAGGAGATAACCACCTCCTCATTAATTAATTAATTAATTGGGACAGGACAAGGGAGAACGAACAAATGAAATCCTCTGAGGAGATTTCGCGAAGTGCCATGGATCATTGGATTTCTTAGAGTTGCGGGAAGGTTACAGCGCAGGCGTGGAAGTTCGAAGCTCGGGGAAGCAGGAACCGTCGGCGGGGATCACAAGGAGCGCTGGATCTACTCGTGGATCGACACATCGGGAGTTCATGAGGTAAGACTCTAAATCTTCGAAGTGGAAGTTGTGACATAGAGAGACGCGAAATATCGATGATTGTGTGGATAGTGTGGGTCACAACAGGGCGACGTGTCAGGTAACGTGAGATATCGGCATCTCGGGCCTCGGGAGTCGAGGAAGGAGTCTTTTGGTCACGCGAGTGGCGAAGTAGCGGGGAAGCGAGATCGTGAGTCTCGGCACTTCGGCACATCGGGTATTGGAGGGTGGAACCCCGAGTAGTTAATGTCACGAGTAGCGAATTCGTGACATCACGAAGTCCTGATAGCAGAAAAAGAAAGTCATGAGGCTGATATGTCGGGTCTCGGGGACTCGAAAGTCTATTGAGCATCCGTGAAATCGTGAAGCCGCAAAGTTTCGACCCTCCAATTAAGAAAAGGAGGATTGCTAGAAGTGAACTTTGGGTGCAGATTTCCCGAACAGGAATTAGAAGAACCGTTGAAGTTCTCCGGGCTGAGGGAAGAGAAGGTCCTGGTAAGAGCGATCGTACTCCGAGGAGTGGGGTCAGTTGCTGTCAATTTGGTATCAGAGCGAGGAATTTCTTTTCTTTCTGAAGCAGAGAAGAGGAATTCATCATGCCGCCAAGAAGAGAAAGGAAATCACCTGATCCCGAAGATAGGGAGGTGAGAAGAAGAGGTAGGCCAGCAGGAAATCAAAAAATGGAGCGGCAGATGAGAGATCTCCGAGCAAGGCTTGAGGAGATGGAGACAACACAGAGACGTGGAGTTGGTGCAGGGGATCTTAGTGATTCCGAAGTTCAAGAGGAAGTTGGACATGCAGAAGAGGTCACAGCAGAGGATGCATCAACCGAGTGGTTGATCAAAGCCATTTCCAGGATGAGTTCCAAGACCAAAATGGACATTCCAGTCTATGAAGGAAGCCTGGATGCAGAAGAGTTGCTGGACTGGATCCGAGCTCTTGATACCTACTTCGATTATGAGGATATCAAAGAGGATAAGAGAGTCAAACATGTTGTCACGAAGTTGAAAGGACATGCAACATTGTGGTGGGACGAGCTACAAGCAGATAGACGCTGCAAAGGCAAGCAAAAGATCAAAAGCTGGGATCGGATGATCGCGAAGATGAATACAAAGTTCATCCCAAGTGATTATCAAATCACACTGTTCAGGCGAATGCAGAACCTGAGACAGAAATTGATGACAGTGAAGGAATACACCGAAGAATTTTACAAGCTCAACATCAGAGCAGGTCATCGGGAGAGCGATGATGAGAAAGTGGCTAGATACCTGAATGGGTCGAGGTATGACATTCAGGATGAATTGAGCATGGTAACCATCAAAACGGTGGAGGATGCTTACCAGATGGCTCTGAAAGCCGAAGAAAAGCTGAGTTGTAAGCAAGGACAATGAGGGTGAGGCAGAATTCAGCCCAGAGGCAAGGCAGTCACCCAAGAGAAATATCAGAAGCCCAAGGAGGAATGGAAGAAAACTCAGGGTAAGGTTGAGAGAGGTGGAACCTCACAGAGAGGACAACCACATGTTGAACAGAGAGGTCATCATAATGATCAACGAGGAGATTATGCTGACGCAAACACATTTCCTCGTACCAGAGGTAGAGGAAGAGGCCAAAGTGGCGTTATCACATGTTTCACATGTGGGAAGAATGGACACAGGTCATTTGAGTGTCCAGAGAAAAAGAAGGACGTTGGAGAAGCTCACATCGCAAAATCTCAGAGGCGTGATGTTGAGTCTGAAGATGCAGAAAGCGGAAGATCGCTTGGGATGCATAAAGTTCTCTTAACACCCGAAAAGGAGGTGGAGGACATAGCTCAGAGAAGCCGACTGTTCAGAACCGCATGCAAGACCAAGGGCTGGAAATGCAAGATCATTGTGGACAGCGGAAGCACCGATAATCTCGTTTCAACCGAGATGGTGGAGAAACTGGAGCTGGAGACGACTGATCACCCGAGTCCATATAAAGTATCATGGCTACAAAAAGGAAATCAGGTGAGTGTCATTAAACAATGCTTGGTTGAATTCAAGATAGGGGGATACAATGATAAAATTATTTGTGATGTCATTCCCATGGATGCATGTCATTTGTTACTGGGTAGACCATGGCAATATGACAGAAATGTGGTTCATGATGGGAGGATGAACATATATACCCTGGAGAAGGATGGGAGATCACATACGTTGCTTCCGATAAAGGATAAAGAAGTGAAAATGGAAGTAATCAATACAATACTTCTCATGAGTGGGAAGGAACTTCTCACAGAGATGGAGAAGAAAGAAGATCCACAATTCTTTGTGGTCAAGAAACCGAGGATTGTCCTGACTAGCACAAGAGTGGACGACTTTCCAAAAGAGATTCAGGAACTGCTGGGAGAGTTTGCTGACATCATCATGGACGAATTACCTCATTTGTTGCCACCGATGAGAAGTGTGAGTCACCACATTGATCTCATACCAGGAGCCAGTTTACCGAATAAAGCTGTGTACCGGTTGACGCCGCAAGAAAATGAGGAAGTCAAGAAGCAGGTCCAGGATTTGTTGGACAAAGGACTGGTCAGGGAAAGCCTAATTCTGTGTGTCGTTCCAATGGTACTAAGTCCAAAGAAGGATGGAAGTTGGAGAATGTGTACAGACTCAAGAGCGATAAACAAAATTACCATCAGGTACAGATTTCCACTGCCAAGAATGGATGATCTGATGGATTGCCTGAGTGGGGCAAATTATTTTTCAAAGATTGATCTGAAGAGAGGATATCACCAGATTTGCATGAGGGAAGGTGATGAGTGGAAGACAGCATTCAAAACAAACAAAGGTTTGTACGAATGGTTGGTCATGCCTTTTGGCTTGACAAACCCGCCGAGCACATTCATGAGGCTGATGAATGAAGTCCTGAGGGAATTCATCGGGAAATTTCTGGTCGTGTATCTAGATGATATACTGATTTTCAGTAAGACAAAGGCTGAACATTTGAAACATTTGGCTATTGTGATGAGGAAGCTACAGCAGGAGAAGCTGTTGATCAACATGAATAAGTCCTCATTCATGAAGATAGAGCTCATTTATTTGGGTTTTGTTATTTCAGCAAATGAGTTGAAGATGGATCTGAGTAAAGTGGAAGTGATCAAGAATTGGCCATCACCGAGAAATGTTTTCGAGGTGAGGAGTTTCCATGGTTTGGCTAGTTTCTACCGAATATTCATCAGGAATTTCAATGGAATTATCGCAGTGATGATGGATACGGTAAATAAGTGACATAAATCTTTTCATTGGACAGTGGAGGCTGAGAAAAGCTTCAATCTGTTGAAGCGAAAGATCACAGAGCAACCCGTGTTAGTGTTGCCAGATTTTCAGAAGACATTTCAGGTGAAATGTGATGCAAGTGGATATGCCATAGGAGCGTCCTTGAGCCAGGAGGACAGACCTATTGCATATTTCAGCGAGAAACTAGATGAAGCAAAGTTGAAGTACTCCACGTATGATAAAGAATTTTATGCTATCATATAGGCATTGAAGAAGTGGAGGCATTACTTGATACCCAAAGAATTTGTTCTGTATAGTGATAATCATGCATTGCAGTTTGTGAGTCAACAGGAGAAGTTAAACCAGAAACATGCAAAATGGGTAGAGTATATGCAGAATTTTACATTTGTAATTAAACACATTTCAGGAACTGCTAACAAAGTGGCTGATGCTTTGAGTAGGAAATGTTTGTTGCTGCAGGAGTTCTGAGTCAAAACATTGGGTTTTGAGAATCTCAGGGACATGTATGCAGGTGATGCAGATTTCAGAGAGGCTTATGAAGCAGCTAAGAATCCAGTTCTCAGAGACAGGAGTCCTTGGATAGATTACATGATCCAGGAGGGATTGTTGTTCAGAGGCAATCAACTGTGCATTCTGAATTGCTCCATGAGGGAGAACTTGTTGAAAGAGAAGCACAGTGGAGGCTTGGCAGGACATTTTGGCCAAGACAAGACCTTTGCGAAGCTAAGCGAATTGTATTTTTGTCCAGGCATGTGAGCAAATGTCAAGAGGTTTGTTGACAGGTGTCGAATTTGTCAGCATTCTAAGGGGAGAAAATAGAATGCAGGTTTTTATCAGCCATTGCCCATACCCGAGAGGCCATGGGAAGAGATTAGCATGGATTTTGTATTGGGTTTGCCAAGAACACAGAGAGGTGTTGATTCCATCTTTATGGTAGTGGATAGGTTTTCAAAGATGGCACATTTCATCCCGTGCCAGAAGACCAATGATGCGACTCACATCGTGAACTTATTTTTCAAGGAGATCATTCGACTCCATGGATTGTCGAGAAGCATAGTCTCGAACAGGGATACGAAATTCATAGGGCATTTTTGGAGGACGCTGTGGAAGAAGCTAGGAACTAACTTGGCGTTTAGTTCTGCTTATCATCCACAGACAGATGGACAAACGGAGGTGGTGAACAAGAGTCTGGGAGATTTATTAAGAAGCCTGGTGACAGAGCACCATAGCAGTTGGGACAATGTATTGCCACATGCAGAATTTGCTTACAATGATTCTGTAAATAGGAGTATAGGGAAGAACCCATTCTAGATTGTGTATGGGACACAAACGAGGGGAGTTTCTGAACTCAGGGAGTCAAAACACACTGCTATTAGCAGTGCTAGTGCAGAAGAGTTCGCTGAGACGATGAAGGAACTTCACGGCAGGGTGAAGCAGCGACTGATTGACTCAAATTAGGAGTACAAGCGCAAAGTAGATCAACATCGGAGAAAACGTCAGTTCAAAGTTGGTGATCTAGTTCTAGCACATCTGAGGAGAGAAAGGTTCCCAAGGGGAACATATAACAAGCTGAAAATGAAGAAAGTTGGGCCATGCAGAGTCCTAAAGAAATTTGGGGAGAATGCTTATGAGGTTGAGTTGCCGGATGGCATCGGGATATCTTCGATATTCAATGTTTCGGATTTATAACCATACAGGGCTGGAGAAGCAGAAACTGAAACTGAGGAGATAGTGATCCAGTGGCAGAAGCAGATGCCGATTGCAGAAAATCCACAAATGGAATACATACTGGACAAGAGAGTAGGGAAGAAGACCAGAAGGAAAGAGTACTATGAGTACCTGGTCAAGTGGAAAAATCACCCAGTGGAAGATGCCAGCTGGGAGACTGAGGAGATGATACTAAAGCATGGACAGACCGTGCAGGAGCTCATGGATAGGAGCCCATGAAATTTTTCAAGCCAGGGAGTATGATGCAGGAGCATCGCCCACATCAATCGAGCCAGCACGAAAGCAGAAAAGACAGTTGGACAGCGCCAGCACAAATTTTGAAACACCTTGATATTGTTGCGCCAAACATTAATATGAGAATTTAATGAAGCACACCTTGTATATTGTAAATGGACCTTGAGCGGATAGCTCTCATCCTTAGGTAGATGCGGCATTTAAATTAGTTAATGCTGGTAGATAGAAATTTAATTGTAGATTTGATAGCTTTAGAATTCGAGAGGGCAAACGGATATAGACACCCTCATTGTATCATTGTAATATATCGAGAGTAAAAGCATGCAGAGAAAAAGAGAAGAGTAGAGGATTGTAGGAAGAACACTACATGTACAGATATTGAATTAATAGAAGAAAACCTTGATTCAAATCCATGGTTATGTGTTATTTCTCTGCGTGGTGATGTTATGCTCTTAGGTGTTTTCTTTCTGTCATACATTTTCTTTGATATGCTGTGTATGTGATTTTAGGGTTGAATTGAAGTCTATGAGAACAAGGAGTTAGTTTCAATTGTTTCTCTATCTTGAACCGAAGATTCCTGCAAGGAGTGCAGTTGAATCGTCCGCAAGGAGTGCGTTGACAGAAGGGTTCAGATAGAGGAAACTTTTGTTCTATGTTCTCAGAAGTGAAAATTTGACACCGGAGTTGTGCAAGGAGTGCGCAGGCTAGACGAAGTCTTAGAGTTGCGATTCTAAGAAAAGGAGATTGAAGGATTTCTGCTGCAGGAGTGCACAGGACCAAAGACTTCAACACTTAACTGTGTTTGAATATTTTCCGCAAGGAGTGCGTGAAAAGATTTTCCTGAAGGGACTCGAAAGCTGCGAGAGAAGCTCAGGAAGGATAGGCCTTTGAATTCATCAAAGGAGAATATAGATAAGTTGCACTTGGAAGGCTTGCCGGGAAAGTTGCAGGTTTGCACGCAAGGTGACGGACTCTGTGGAAGAATGGTTCGTCGTTTCGTGGACAGGACAAGGGAGAACGGATGAACAGAATCCTCTGAGGAGATTTCATGAAGTGTTGTGGATCATTGGATTTCTTAGAGTTGCAGGAAGGTTACAGCGCAGGTGTGGAAGTTCGAAGCTCGGGGAAGCAGGAACCGTCGGCAGGGATCACGAGGAGCGCTAGATCTACTCGTGGATCGGCACATCGGGAGTTCGTGAGGTAAGACTCTAACTCTTCGAAGTGGAAGTTGCGACATAGAGAGACGTGAAATCCCGATGATTGTGTGGATAGTGTGGGTCACAGCAGGGCGACGTGTCAGGTAACACAAGATATCGGCATCTCGGGCCTCGGGAGTCGAGGAAGGAGTCTTTCGGTCACGCGAGTGGCGAAGTAGCGAGGAAACGAGATCGCGAGTCTCGACACTTCAACACATCGGGTATTGGAGGGTGGAACCCCGAGTAGTTAATGTCACGAGTAGCGAAGTCGCGACATCGCAAAGTCCCGATAGCAGAAAAAGAAAGTCATGAGGCTGATATGTCGGGTCTCGGGGACTCGAAAGTCTATTGAGCATCCGTGAAATCGCGAAGCCGTGAAGTTCCGACCCTCCAAGTAAGAAAAGGAGGATTGCTAGAAGTGAACTGTGGGTGCATAGTTCCCGACTGAGAATTAGAAGAACCATTGAAGTTCTCTGGGCCGAGGGAAGAGAAGGTCCTGGTAAGAGCGATCGTACTTCGAGGAGTGGGGTCGGTTGCTGTCAACTATCCATATAGAATAGTATTACCTGAAAATATATCAAAAATCATACTGTTATCCATCAAACAAACTTGGGTCCATTACCCAAACATGGGTTCTCCAACTTCTGATGGACATAAATCTCTGACCGTGAGGAGTTATGTGACATTCCACATACCACCAAAAATGGCATGACAAGCACTATCCATCTAGGATAGTTTCACTGACCTTCATATCATTATTCCACAAATAATCATGGATTCTCTAACCATACTTCTAGGATAACTCAATCCACAAAGCGTCTTCCCGTGAGGGCTTTCACCATAAGGGGAGCACTTTGGAGTTCATCCATTTGTACTTATTATCTACCATGACAAGACAATAATGAGTCATCTTTACATCAAACAAACTTGGGTCCATTACCCAAACCTTTGTGCCACTGGAATTCACTATAGTACTTTCTTCAAGGGTTGACATCAATCTACAATATCACTCTCCAATAGTTGACATCAATGACAACTAGCAATCCATACCAACTATCCATCAACATAAGAAAACTTTCTGACAATCTCCCCCTTTGGCATTGATGGAAACACCAACATTGATGGAAACACTTAGTCATGATAACATTCATGCTTATACTTTTTATCAATGTTTCTATCTCTCCTCTTTTATCATCAATGGAAAAGGGTATCTCCCTTTGGGGCTGCTCCCCCTCTCTAAGTGCCTTTGATTTTTCTTTGTGTTTATAATCCTCTGATTACTCTCTTTCCCTTCATATGAATAATATCTCCCTCTGTGATAAAGGGTATCACTCTAAAGTCATATCACTCATTCTTCCCTTGTGACAATCTCTCCCCTTGGAAACATGCCTCTATGCTCTCTCTCCAAGCATTTACCTTTTATATCTAATAAATCTCTCCCCCTTTGTCCTATTTATGGTGCTTCGTCATGTACATTTAATACATATAAGATAAGAATTCAAAAGTATTCATTTTGGAGTATAAATTACTCCTAGTCTCTGGAGAAGATACTTAAGTGATTCCCATGGAAACGGTTTTGTAAATATGTATGCCATTTTTTCTTTTGTTCCCACATATTCAACTTTGATGTTCTTCTCTGCAACATGTTCCCATAGAAAGTGATACTTGATTGGAATGTTCTTCGTCTTGGATTTCATCACCAGGTTTTTGAGATATTGACGGCGCTTGTATTATCACAATAGATTGGAATAGGCTCATCATACTCAACCTATATATCTGTCAGAGTTTTTTTCATCCAAAGAGCCTGTGTACAACATGATGCTACTACAATATACTCTGCCTCGGCTGTAGATAAAGATACTAATGATTGTTTATTTCTTATACATGATACTAAACACTCACCCAAGTAGAACACTTCTTCACTGGTGTTTCGTCGGTCATCAATACAACCTTCCCAATCTGCATCTGTGTAGGCAATAAGTGATAGATCCTTTCCTTTTGGATACCATAATCCAAACTCTTATGTTCCTTTGAGATATCTGAAAATCCTCTTCACTGCTAATACATGTGAGTCCTTTGGTGCTACTTGAAATTGTGCCACCTATCCAACTGCCCGCATTACATCTGGTCTGGATGTTTTCACATATAGTAAGATACTAATCATTGACCTGTATTGCCTCTAGTCTATAGACTTTGAATCATCATCTTTGCTCAAACTGCAACTGGTTTGCATAGGAGTGGTAACTGGTTTTCAATCTTCCATTATGAACCTCTTTAGCATTTCTTTGATATACTTAGTTTGAGAAATAAAAATTCCTTGGTTTCTTTGACGTATATGAAGACCCAAAAAAAAGGATAGTCCTCCAAGTAATGACATTTCAAATTCATTCTGCATATCCTTTTCAAATTTCTGGCTTAACCTGCCATTAGTACTTCCAAAACAATATCATCAACATAAATTTCAATTAATAAAATATTACCTTGAGTTACCTTGATGTAGAGGTTGTTGTCTGCGCTTCCTTTCCATAGTTCATAGGGAGTTTTGTCATTGTTGTTTCTAAGAATTACTCCGTTTCGAATGTGAACTGATGTATGCACTGCATGTGTCCAAAAAACATCTATCAATTTTGAATCCATTAGCATTGTTCGAGCCATTTGATATGTAATTCTCATACATTATGATAATATTCATTTTTCTTTGAACCACTCTCTGAACCAATCTATGAATCCATTCTATCGTCCACTATCATATATCTATCCAAACCTGCTAAGTTTTCTTACGAATCCATATCTGTCCATACTGTCCAAGATTCTACTTGTGCAATTGTCCATAATGTTGACCCATTTATCACTATACTATCATGAAGTCTTGATTAATCTATCAAACTATACTTCTGCTAATTGATTGCTCTGAATCTGTCTTCTCAAACTATGCAAGCTACTCTAAGGATGGTTCTTTGGTCTATCACAGATATTGCATAGAATCCCCTTATCTAATATTCATATTACTTGGGAGTCTCTAAGACGGATGGCTCAGAACAATTCCTGCTCTGATGTGTATTCATCATCATCTTCATTGGTATATTCATTATCTCTCTGAGCTCTGACTTCTTTATTTCTATATGTGGATTCATATTTCACTACAATGCCTGAAAGTACAATCTCTTGAACCTATTCCTTATTTACCCATCCTTCCTTTCTTTCAGTTATTTTCCAAACCTTTATGTATCTGACATCTTTCCTTTTCTCTGTAGAATTTTCTTCATCTCATTTTATTGTCAATCTTGCGATCTCTGGTACCTGTTGTTTGTTCACCTGTTCTTCCTGTTTTCTTATCCATAATTTCTTATATCTGATATCAATATTCTCTTTCATGGAAGTATTGATCATGCTTCTACAATCATTGGCTATGTGTCCATAGTTATGACATTTGTAGCACTCAATGTTATGTGCGACCACATAGGCACGATCTGTTTGAACATTTCTTTTATAATCCCTTCAATCTGCAACCTTATGTCCAAAGTTAGTACAATAAAAACAATGACCATAAAATAAATTTTCATACCTGGGAGTGAATGATCTTCTTTGTGGCGTAATCCTTCCGAATTTTTTCCTTGACTGATCATGATCATGATTGAAGCTTCTTTGTGGCTTGAACATGGATGGTATTATTGAAGATGTATCTTCAATAGTTTTCTTAGATTATGGTTGATCATGATTCCTTCCTTTGAGTACTTCTGCATAACTCTTTCTATTTTCTTCATTCTTCTTTTCTAGCAACGTAGAGTGATTCTCTTCATTCTCTACAACTAATGTGGATGTTTATGTCTCTTCAACTTTCTTGTTTAATTTGACGATTTTGACTCTTAGTGTGACAACGTCTTGTTCAAGATTCTCAACATCTTCTTCTTTCTTCATTATTTGAGACTTCATGACCTCTTGTGTTCTCATTGCTTCTTCAAGTTGTATTTTCAATGTAATTATTTATTCTTCCAGTCTTCTCTCTTCTTGACGAAACTCTTCCTCGAGTTGGTTTAAGTCATTGGTTATTTCCTTGAGATGATCCATCAATATTTTTTCTCTCTTTTCTTCTTCTTCTTTTTGTGTTGTTATGTTGGCTTCTAAACATTTCTTTTGATATTCTAGAGTTTATTCAATTCTTATGGCCTCTTTTAGTTGAGCTCTTAAATTCTTGATGACCTGCTGATCTTATTCAAAACCTTGAACACTTTTCTTTTGCTTCATCAGTTCTTTCTTGGATGACTTATTTTCTTCTCTTTCTTTCCTTAGATATTTAATTGCACTGATCAATTTTTATCTGTAATCAACTTCTTCTTCATCATACTCTTCCTCTTTTGAATCTGTCTGACATGATGAGCATCTTTCTTCTTGTTCTGTATCTGCATCTTCTTTGGCACTTTCTGAATCTACAATGGGTGAAGAATATATGTCATGTAACTTATCCCAAATTTCTTTGGCTGATGAACATTTACCAACCTTTTCTCTTACTGGTTTAGGTAATCCTTCTCGGATGAAATCCATTGATATTTTGTTATTCTTCTTCAATTCCTTCTTAGTTGCAGTCTTTTCCCTTTTTGAACTATCATATCATGTAAAAACTGATAGCCAAATATAATGTCCCTATGCCTGTAAAAACACTTCCTTCCTTATGCTCGACATATCATACTTAAAACCATTTTGACCATTAAACATTGGTACTCCATTCTCATAATAATCCATGATCTCCTTCCAGTGGTTAAACTGTTTCCTGAAGGAACCTCCCTTTGATACCAATTGTTGGATTACTGAGAGGGGGGGTGAATCAGTAATAGAGAAATTTAATCATTTTTAACTATATAATCCAAGTGTTATATCAATGTAGAATTATCATCCAATAACTGTAGAGTAAATAAGCAATGAAAAAATGAACAATCATACACATACACAGTACACCAGTGTTTTACGTGGAAACCCAAAGTGGGAGAACACCATGATTTTTTTTTTCTTATATGTATTGAAGAATTACATTAATTGGAAGCACCAACTTCCTTTGTTTTCCAGCTACAACTGGAAGGGGGCTCCAACCCCTATTTTCTCAGACTAAAACCTGAGGGAAGATCCAACTCCCCAATTCTATGGCTACAACCAGAAGGAGGATACAACCCCCTATGTTCTCCAGCTACAACTGGAAGGTGGCTACAACCACCTATCCTTGCCTCGTCCAACCGCCCTGATGTATAAGTAGAATGATGGAACCACTGTCACACTATCACTGTGAGATATACTGTTGTAAACCTATACCAATCAACCTACACCAAACTACTTGTACCAATAATGTGAACCATGCATCAACCTGTACCTCAATCTGTAATCAACATGTACCATAAACAAGTTCATCAACCATGCACCAACTTGTACCATGAACAAGTGCATCAACCATGCACCAAACCTGTACAAATAACCTGTCACAACAACCTGCCACAACAACTTGTCCAAACAAACTATCACAACAACCTGTCTCATCAATTTTATCAACCAAATAAGATCTACTCACCAAGATCAATCACCAAGACAACTCTCAAAGATGTGCATCAACCAAGTATAACACAACAACTTATAATCATCACCAAGATCAATATGTGCTTCTAATAATACAAGTATGATACATCATCCATAAACCATGTGTCAACAATACTACTAACAATTTCCTCCAACCATGTACCAAGTATGTACCAATCATGTATCAACTACTCATCAACTATGACTCATCAATATGTACCAACATCATCAACTATACACCTCATGTATGTGTCAACTCATCAACTACTTGTCTCAACCATGTACCCGACATGTACCTCAACCAAATTCCCTCATCAATTTCATCATAAAAATATGATTTATAACTCTATAATAGACCTAGTGTATATGATCACATTCCTGCAAACCTTCCTTAAATTTAACAACAAGAGACTAACATTTTCATCAAACTTTTCTTTAGTCTCACATGCCTAGTTTTGGATTAGTCAACAACCCTAAATTGAAATAATCATAACTTTGTACCTTTAATGAATAAAGATATGAAACGGATAAACAATGTTCTTCAATGTGTTTTATGAAATTCCTCCAGGTGTCACTACTTGGAACCTCTCAGAAAAGGAGTTATAGCAAGAATGACATACCTTGTTGAATTCTGGCTTATTCTAGAGAGCGACCTTGTAGAGCATGCCCCGAATGTAATATTTGTTGAATAGATCTGAAACAGTTACAAAACATAATACAAACTGTACTCTAACCAAAAAAATTGTTCTTACTTAATTTGGATCTATTATGAATAAGTTATGATGTTTTTATCGGAAACACCTGTTTTAGACTAGTTTTAGGACTAGCCACAAATCCTATTTTCCACGGAGTGTAACTCCAAAAATACAGAAACCCACAAGATGAATTTTTTACCATAGATACATGGATATGTTTTCACAATGGCATAGAAATTTCAAGGTCTGAATAATTCTAGAAAACAAGTTAGTATGAAAATGGTGAAATGACTTGTAAATAACATACCTTAGAAAGCATCATCAAAATAATTTATCCTTCCTTAAATTTTGGCCTTCTTTTCTTCACCTTCCCTCAGAAATTCTGCTTATATGTCCTTTGGTTACCTAATAAGCCTATAGGTATTCAATATTCTTAAGTGTGTCTAAAATGAGAGAGCCTTTACTCTTATTTATACTCTCCAAGTAGCTTCCTTAAAAACATCTTCTAGGTCACTTTGTCCACTTTCCTTATTTTAGGATTAACCCACTTCTAATTTATCCATTAAATTTATTATTTAAATAACTTATTTTGTATTCCCTTTGAATTATAGTACACACATCACTTCACTTTATTATTTACCTTCTAAAATCTCTTAAACCACTTTGACTACTTTGACCTTTTGGGGCTTCTAGATGACATAAGAGGGTCCTCCAACTTTGTAAGGCCATAACTCTCAAACCGTGAGGAGTTATGTGACATTACACATACCACCAGAAATGGAATGACATGTACTATCGATATAGAATAGTATTACCTAAAAATATATCAAAACTCATACCGTTATCCATCAAACAATCTTGGGTCCATTACCCAAACCTGGGTTCTCCAACTTCTCATGGCCATAACTCTCTAACCGTGAGGAGTTATGTGACGTTCCACATACCACTGGAAATGGAATGACAAGCACCATCTATCTAGGATAGTTTCACTAAAAAATTCACTGACCTTCATCTCATTATTCCACATATAAGCATGGGTTCTCTAACCATACTTCTAGGATAACTCAATCCGCAAAGCATCTTCCCATGAGGGCTTTCACCATAAGGGGACAACTTTGGATTTCATCCAGTTGTACTTATTATCAACCATGAAAAGACAATAATGAATCATCTTTACATCAAACAAACTTGGGTCCATTACCCAAACCTTTGTGCTACTGGAATTTTCTACCGTACTTTCTCCAAGGGTTGACATCAATCACTAAGGGTTGACATCAATCTACAATATCACTCTCCAATAGTTGACATCAATGACAACCAACAATCCATCAACATAATCCAACTGTCTGACAACTCTTGGGAGTATGATCTCATGCATGGCTTGATGTATGTAAAACATTGCCTTTCCATCCTTCTTCCCTTGATATTTCAAGGAATCCTTCTCAGCTTGTGTGAGGGCATTGTATGTTTCCTGATCTGCTAGTTCCACATAACCATTTTCAACTATCTCCCACACATATTGACCCAATAATAATGCCTTCATGGTCAAGGACCATAGATCATAATTTTTACCTGTAAAAGTGGGAGGTTGCAGATTTGAAGTAGAAGCCACAATTTCACCTTACAACAAAGTTTTTTCTCTTTAAAACTGCTCTTGAAACCTATTCTAATAAACATGTTATGATACTAGATCTTAGATCTAGAGCACGCAGACTCACTCAACACGCCACAATTACAAATACTACGCATTGCAATACTTTGTCGTTGAGCACTCAATACTTACTGCACAGTTCCTAGACTACACGGTAGACTGCACGCTGTGATGATAACACTAATAAAACAATTTATTGCGATAAAATCAACACAATGTCATTCTTATCACATAATATGTTATGGACCTAACTGTTGGATTACTGAGAGGGGGGGTGAATCAATAATAGAGAAATATAATCCTTTTTAACCATATAATCCAAGTGTTATATCAATGAAGCATTATCATCCAATAACTGCAGAGTAAATAATCAATGAACAAATGAACAATCATACACATACACATTACACCGGTGTTTTACATGGAAACCCAAATCGGGAGAAAACAACAGAATGTTTTTTCTTATATGTCTTGAAGAATTACATTCATTGGAAGCACCAACTTCTTTTGTTTTCTAGCTGCAACTGTAAGGAGGCTTTAACCCCCTAGTTTCTCAGGATACAACCTGAAGGAAGCTCCAACTCCCCAATTCTCTGGCTACAACCAGAAGGAGGCTACAACCCCCTATGTTCTCCAGCTACAACCGAAATGTGGATACAACCATATGTCCTTACCTCGTCCAACCACCATGAAGTAGAAGTAGAATGATGTAACCACTATCACACTATCACTGTGAGATATACCATTGTAAACCTATACCAATAAATTTGAACCATGCATCAACCTGTACCTCAACCTGTACCATAAAAAAGTTCATCAACCATGGACCAAATTGTACCATAAACAAGTGCATACAACCATGTACCAAGTATGTACCAATCATGTGTCAACTACTCATCAACTATGACTCATCAATATGTACCAACATCATCAACTATACACCTCATGTATGTCCCAACTCATCAACTACTTGTCTCAACCATGTACTCAACATGTACCTCAACAAAAATACCTCATCAATTTCATCATCAAAATATGAGTTGTAGCTCTGTAATAGACCTGGTGTATATAATCACATTCTTGCAAACCTTCCTTAACTTTAATAACAAGAGACTAGCATTTTCATCAAACTTTTATTTAGTCTCACATGCCTAGTTTTGGATTAGTCAACAACCCTAACTTGAAGTAATCATAACTTTGTACCTGTAATGTATAAATATATGAAACTAATATACAATGTTCTTCCATGTTTTTAATGCAATTCCTCCAAGTTTCACTACTTGGAACCTCTCATAAAATGAGTTATAGCAAAAATGGCATACATTTTCTGAATTCTGGATTATTCTAGAGAGCGACCTTATAGAGAATGCCCCGCATGGAATATTTGTTGAATTGATATAAAAATGTTACAAATAATACTATAGAATTTAACCTAACCAACACATTTGGTCTCACTGAATTTGGATCTGTTATGAAGAAGTTATGACATTTTTACCCGAAACACCTGTTTTTGACTAGTTTCAGGACTAGCCACAAACCCTATTTTCCACGGAGTGTAAATCCAAAAATACAATGACCCACAAGATGAATTGTTTTACCATAGATACTTGGATATGTTTTCTCATTGGCATAGCTATTTCACAATCTGAATCATTATAGAAAAAATGTTATAGCGAAAATGGTGATATGACCTGTAAATAACATACCTTAGAGAGCACCATCAAAAGAATTTATCCTTCCTTGCATTTCGGCCTTATTTTCTTCACTTTCCTCAGAATTTAGGCTTAGATATCCTTTGGTTACCTCAGAAACCTATAGGTCTTCAATATTCTCAAGTATGTATTAAATGAGAGAGCCTTTCCTCTTATTTATACTCTCCAAGTAGCTTCCTTAAAAACATCTTTTAGGTCACTTGGCCGCACTTTCCTTATTTTAGGGTTAACCCACTTATAATTTCTCCATTAAATTTATTATTGAAATAATTTATTTTGTATTCACTTTGAATTATAATACACTCATTAATTCACTTTATTATTTACCTTTTAAAATCCCTTAAACCACTTTGACTACTTTGACCTTTTGGGGCTTCTAGATGACATCTGAGGGTCCTCCAACTTCGTAAGGCCATAAATCTCAAACTGTGAGGAGTTATGTGACATTCCACATACCACCAGAAATGAAATGACATGTAATATCCATATAGAATATTATTACCTTCAAATATATCAAAAATCATACCGTTATCCATCAAACAAACTTGGGTCCATTACCCAAACCTGGGGTCTCCAACTTCTCATGGCCATAACTCTCTAACCGTGAGGAGTTATGTAACGTTCCACATACCACCAGAAATGGCATAACAAGAAATATCCATATAGGATAGTTTCCTTGAAAAATTCACTATCCTTCATCTCATTATTCCACAATTAATCATGGGTTCTCTTACTCTGCAAAGTGTGTTCCCGTGAGGGCTTTCACCATAAGGGGACCACTTTGGAGTTCATCCATATTTAATTCTTATCAACCATGACAAAAAAATAATGATTCATATTTACATGAAACAATCTTGGGTCCATTACCAAAACCTTTTTGCTACGGGGATTTCTTCAATGGTTGACATCAATGACAACCAACCTTAATCAACAATATCCCCCTTTGGCATTGATGCCAAGACTCTGATGCAATACTGTAATCATATCACTCATGCTCCCCCTAGAAGCATGCCTCTGCCCTCTACATCTAATAAATCTTCTCCCCCTGGAACCATGCCTCTGTCCTCTGCATTTGATAAATCTCTCCCCTTTTTCATAAATGGAAAAGGTATCTTTCCATCCAAGGCTGCTCCCCCTGACTGAACTGTCCTCTTATGTCTCTTCCTCATGTACATATAAGACATATAATATAATCATTCAAAAAACATTCATTTTGGAGTAGAAATAACTCCAAGTCTTTGGTGAAGATATTCAAAGGCTTCCCATGGAAGTGGTTTAGTAAATATGTCTTCCACTTGTTATTTTGTGCCCACATACTCAACTCTGATGTTCTTTCTGCAACCTGTTCTCGTAGAAAGTGATACTTGATTGGAATGTGCTTCATCTTAGAGTGCATCACCCGGTTTTTTGAGATACTGATGGCACTTGTATTATCACAATATATTGGAATGGGATCATGATACTCAACCTGTATATCTGTCAAATTTTGTTTCATCCAAAGAACCTGTGTACAACATGTTGCTGCTGCAATGTACTCTGCCTCGGATGTAGATAGAGATACTGATGATTGTTTCTTGCTTAGTCATGATACCAAAAACTCACCTAAGTAGAATGTTTCTCCAATGGTGCTTCATCAGTCATCAATACAACTTGCCCAATCTACATATGTGTAGGCAATAAGTGATAGATCTTTTCCTTTTGGATACCATAATCCAAACTCTTTTGTTCCTTTGAGATATTTGAAGATCCTCTTTACTGCTATTACATGTGATTCCTTTGGTGCTGCTTGAAATCGTGCCACCTGTCCAACTGTCTGCATTACATTTGGTCTGGATGTTGTCACATATATTAGGCTACCAATCATTGACCTGTATTGGCTCTGATCTGTAGACTTTGAATCATCATCTTTGATCGACTTACAACTGGTTTGCATGGGAGTGATAACTGGTTTGCAATCTTCCATTCCGAACCTCTTTAGCATTTCTCTGATATACTTGGTTTGAGAAATAAAAATTCCTTGGGTGCTTTGACGTATCTGAAGTCCCAGAAAG
>ML799707.1:26540-38121 GCA_009831015.1 Picea engelmannii | reverse complement strand
TTGGAACCAATTCCCAAGTGTCATTTTTCTCTATTTGATCCAATTCTTCATTCATGGCCTTATTCCAAAATTCATCATTGTTGGCTTCTTCAAAACAGTTTGGTTCAATTGTAGATAAGAGTGCTAGGTGTGTTTGTTCTGGTAAACGGATTTTTCTTCTAGTCTCAACTCCTACATCTTTGTTTCCAATAATCTGATCTGAAGGATGATTCTTCTGTACTCATTTGCTAGGTGTCTTTGGAGATACACGTTGAACTTTCTCTTCTGCTTCTATCAGATTCTCTTCATCTTCATCTTCCTTTTCTACTTCTTTTTCATCTTCTTCTTCGAAAAATTGTTCCATTGATTTTTTTTCTTCTTCCTCTGATTCTGGTCTGCCTGTTTCATCAATTGTTACATTGATCCTTTCCACAACTTTGTTTAATCTTATATTGTAACACTTGTATGTTTTCCTTGTACTTGAGTAACCAACAAGTATTCATTTCTCCACACGGGAGTCAAACTTTCCCATTCTTCCATCTTCTCTTTTGATGTAGCATTTACTTCCAAAAAATCTGAAATGCTTCACATTTGTTGGTCTTCCTTTCCATAGCTTGTAGGGAGTTTTATCATTGTTTTTTCTGAGCATTACTCTATTTTGAATGTGAACTGTTGTATGCATTGTCTGTGTCCAAAAAATATTTGTCAACTTTGAATCCATTATCATTGTTCGAGCCATTTCTTGTACTGTCCTGTTCTTTCTTTCAATAACTCCATTCTGTTGAGGTGTCCTAGCGACGGAGAATTTCCTTTTTATTCCATGATTTTTACAGTAGTCCATAAATTCCTTTGAGGTGAATTCTCCTCCATTATCCAATCTTAAGCATTTGATTCTTGAATCCATCTCATTTTCAACCATTTCCTTGTAGATCTTGAAATTTTCAAAAGCTTCTAACTTGTTCTTGAGAAAGCAAACTACAGTCATTCTTGTATAATCATAAACTAATAACATAAAGTATCTCTCACCTTTTAAGGATTTTGTTGTAGTTGGTCCAACTAGATCAGTATGCACAATTTCCAGTGGTTTTGTTGTTGAATATTCCTTTGATTTGAACCTGGTCTTTGTTTTCTTTCCTTGTTGGCAATGCTTGCATAAAGTGTTGGTTGGTTTCATGATCTGGGGCATTTCTCTGACTACTTCTTTTTTTTTGACTTTGACAAGGTTATCAAAATGCATGTGACCCATTATTTTGTTCCATAGCCAACTTTCATCTTCCTTTCCTAGACAACACTTTTCATTTCCAATTTTGCTTAACACATATATGTTGCTTGAAGTTCTTGTAGCCGTAGCGACCAATTTCCCTAAACCTTCTTTTCTTATCTCACACTTTTGTGAATCGAAAGTAACTTTATGACCTTGGTCACACATTTGACTCACACTTAAAAGATTATGTTTCATAGCTTCTACTAGTAGAGCATTTTCTGCCTTTTCATTCTTGTTCCCAATTCGGACTATGCCTTTTCCAATGATTTTGGTTGAATCATCATTTTCGAAGGATACTGATCCATCTCTTTCCTTGTGTAATGTAAGAAACTTGTCTCTATCCCCTGTCATGTGTTTTGAACATCCATTGTCAACATACCAACCACATTTCTTCTGTTTATCTTGTAGAGCAACTGTGCATTCTTCATTGCTATACTGATCTTGATTTCTTATCCATGTCGTTTTCTGAGGTTCTTGTTTGTGACTCCATTGAGGTTCTTTAGGAGGGACTGTCATTTTGCAATTTTTGGCCATGTGTCCAAAATTGTTACATTTTTAACATTCCACTTCATTGCTCAAAGATTCGAACCTATTGTTATCACTGAAATTTCGTCCGCAAATGGTTACATGAATCCATCATCTTTAATTAACAGCTATTAGTCCACCCATGGACCCAAAATTACCAAAAATGAATTTCCAAAAGGTCAAAAACTATACAACCAATTATAAAATCAGCATGCACTAACGATGTATAGGAAGCGCGTGCATGTGTGCAAGTCGAAAATGCTAGAAAAGAGTGCATGGACCTGAGGTGCGACTGTGGATGCTAAAAGCTACACACACCTTAGAATGACGCATTTATGATGTTGGTCAACTTCCCACCCACCTCTGGTTCAGCTTCCAAGTCAATTTGACATCCAAATCTCGACTGAATCTGGCTGGGTGGCTGGTAAAAGACCTAAGGGTGCCCTAAATAGCCCCTTGTTCACACTAAAAGTTGGTTGAATAATACCTCAAAGCTATGCTATAAAAAGAGGCCATGGGTGCACTACATTTTCAAGGAATTCATTTGTATTATTATGCTGCCTATATTCTCTTGGAGGATCCTCTTTCCTTGTCAAGAGCATACAAGCATCATTTCATTTGAGCTATTCATATCACCTCTTGAGTGAATGAGCTTGGGATTATTTCACCATTTCTTTCAATTTTGTTAGTTGTAAGAAGAGCTCAATCTTGGGGGTTCAAGAGCCCTCCCTTCAAGGAAGAAGAGATCCAAAGCCTCCCTTTCTCTTTGGTGTTTTCTTTTCACTAATACAATCCTTTCCATTGGTGACATGAGTCTTGTTTATTTATTGTTCTAATTTTCTTATGCACTATAGTTTAATTTTGTTTATTGTTTTTAGCTTAGTCTTTTGTTTATATTATATGCTTGATGTTTCTAACACTTGTAATCACTGTTGTCTTGCCTAGCTAACCCAACTGGGCTTGTAAGCACCCCTGTTTTGCTCATTTAGGTGACAAAAGAGGCGCAACACTTGTTGTAACTTCTTCTCTATGTTTCACTAGGTCTTCTTGAATAACCCCTTTGTGTATGGCTCTCAAAGTAGTTATTGTTCCTGTTGTTAGCTCTGCAATTTACAACTTTATGTCCAAAATTATTACACGCATAACATAAACCAAAAAATATAGTTTGATACCTAGTAGTTGAAGATATTTTGAAAGGAGATGTTCTTATGAATTCTTCTTCTTCTTGAGGCATGTCTATCTGTTGTTGATTCTAAAATCTGAATCTTCTGGGTGGAGGAGTGTCCCTGCAATCTTCCTTGTATATCTGTTTATCCCCTTTGATTGTTTCTGCATAGCTTTTTGGATTTGTTTCTTTCTCTATTGTTTTGGATCTTAATCCCTTTTCTGTTTGATTGTATCCAAGTCCGGACTTGTCAATATGAGATTTTCAACTGCGGATAATGTCATCCAGAACTTTTGAGCTATTCTGCATATTTTTCTTTTGAATATTCTTTCTTAGTGTGAAAATCTCTACTTTCATGTTTCCAATGATCCTGTCCTTTCCTTCTAGCTGTTCTTTGAGTGCTTCTTCAATTCTTTTATCTTCTTCTATTTGAACCTTCAATTTTGTGATCATTTGTTCTAGTTCTTGAGTGTCTTTTTTCTTATCTAGTTCTTCTTGTAGTTTCTTGTTTTTCTTCTTTTCTCTTCTGATAACTTCTATGGAAGTCATTAATTCTTCTCGGAAGTCAACTTCTTCCTCTTCAATTTCTTCTTCATATGCTTTTTCATATTCTTCTTCAGAGTCTTCTTTATCAGAGTCTTCTACTGCCATGAATATAACTCTTCCTGATTCACTGTCACTGACTTCATCTTCATCTAATGATGAGATGTCTTCTTTGGTGCAAAAGATTTTCTTGAAAACTTTCTTTGTAGTTCTTTTACCTTTATATGTTTGTCTTCCTTTTGAGTAACCTTCATCATTTCTCTTTTTCTTATGAGGACATTTTTTAGCAAAATGACCAATACCATCACAATTAAAACAAATTAAAGGAAGCTTACCTCTATACCTATCATTGGTTCCCTTGTTTAGTCTTTTGACGAAGTTGGCCATTTATTCATCATCTTACGAGACATCACTGTTGTTGCTATATTCTTCTTGTTCCTTTTTCTTTTTCTTTGATCTTTTGTATTCTTTGAAGGCTGCTTCTTTTACATCTGGATTTTCTTGTTCAGTTCTCATTTCATATGCTGTGAAGATTCCATAGTTCGTCCATTCTTATTGATTTTAGATCCGATATTTCTTCTAGTGCTGATATCTTAGGGTTAAATATCATAGGAAGAGTTCTTAGTACCTTTTAAACAATTATAAATTCTTTGATTTCTTCTCCCAAACCTATGATTTCATTCACTATTTCATCAACTTGTAAGAAGTAGGCTACAATATTCTCATCTTCCTTCATTTTTAGTTGTTCGAACTGACCCTTGTAAGTTTTAAGCTTTGTTTCTTTGACTTTTGTATCTCCTTCATAAATATTTCGAAGCTTGTCCCAAATCTCTTTAGCGGATTTACAATGTGCAACTTTGGTGAATACCGTTTCACTGAGCCCATTCAAAAGTGCATACGTGGATTTGGAATTATTCTGATCGAGTTTCACTGCTTTGTCATTTGTTGGTGGAACTGCTGGTGTTGTGTATCCATCTACAATTGAATGAGAAATTTCAAATCCCTGTGCTTGTATATATGTCTTCATCCTTATGCTCCAAAAAGCATACTTATGTCCATCAAACTGTGGTATTCCATCTTTATACAAGTTGTTGCTCTCCATGATCTACCTTTCAATGGTTAAACTAATTTCTGAAGGAACCTTCTCTGATACCAATTGTTGGATTACTGAGAGGGGGGGTGAATCAGTAATAGAGAAATATAATCATTTTTAAGCATATAATCCAAGTGTTATATCAATGAAACATTATCATCCAATAATTGTATATTAAATCAGCAATGAACAAATGAACAATCATACACATACACATTACACCAGTGTTTTATGTGGAAACCCAAATCGGGATAAAACCACAGAATATTTTTTCTTATATGTCTTGAAGAATTACATTCATTGGAAGCACCCACTTCCTTTGTTTTCTAGATGCAATTGGAAGGAGTCTCCAACCCCCTAGTTTCTCAGGTTACAACATGAGGGAAGCTCCAACCTGAAGGAAGCTCCAACTCCCCAATTCTCTGGCTACAACCAGAAGGAGGATACAACCCCCTATTTTCTCTGGCTACAACCGGAAGGTGGCTACAACCACTTGTCCTTGCCCCATCCAACCACCCTGAAGTAGAAGTAGAATGATGGAACCACTGTCACACTATCTCTATGAGATATACCATTGTAAACCTGTACCAATAAATATGAACCAAGCATCAAACTTGCATCAAATTGTACCTCAACCTGTAATCAACATGTACCATAAACAAGTGCATCAACCATGCACCAACCTGTACCAAACAACCTACAACCAACCTGTACCATAAACAAGAGCATCCAACCATGTACCAAGTATGTACCAATCATGTTTCAACTACTCATAAATATGTACCAATATCATCAACTATACACCTCATGTATGTGCCAACTCATTAACTACTTGTCTCAAACATGTACTCAACATGTACCTCAACCAAAACCCCTCATCAATTTCATCATACAAATATGATTTGTAGCTCTTTAATAGACCTGGTGTATATGATCACATTCCTTCAAACCTTCCTTAACTTTAACAACAAGAGACTATCATTTTCATCAAATTTTTCTTTAGTCTCACATGCCTAGTTTTGGATTAGTCAACAACCCTAACTTGAAGTAATCATAACTTTGTACCTGTAATGTATAAAGATCTATAATTGATATACAATGTTCTTCAGTTTGTTTTATGAAATTAATCCAAGTGTCACTACTTGGAACCTCTCAGAAAATGAGTTATAGCAAACATGGCATGCCTTACTGAATTTTGGCTTATTCTAGAGAGCGACCTTGTAGAGAATGCCCCACACGAAATATTTGTTGAATTGATCTAAAACTATTAAAAAACATACTACAGACTGTACCCTAACTAAAAAAATTTGTCTCACTAAATTTGGATCTGTTATGAAGAAGTTATGACGTTTTTACCCGAAACACCTGTTTTTGACTAGTTTCAGGACTAGCCACAAACCCTATTTTCCACGGAGTGTAACTCCCCAAATACAACGACCCACAAGATGAATTTTTTTACAACAGATACTTGGATATGTTGTCTCAATGGCATAGAAAGTTCACAGTTTTAATCATTATATAAAAAATGTTATAGCGAAAATGGTGAGATGACCTGTAAATAACATACCTTAGAAAGCACCATCAAAAGAATTTATCCTTCCTTGCATTTCGGCCTTCTTTTCTTCACTTTCCTCATAATTTCGTCTTAAATATCATTTGGTTACCTCAGAAACCTATAGGTATTCAATATTCTCAAGTGTGTATTAAATTAGAGAGTCTTGCCTCTTATTTATACTCTCCAAGTAGCTTCCTTAAAAACATCTTCTAGGTCACTTGGCCCCACTTTCCTTATTTTAGGATTAACCCACTTCTAATTTCTCCATTAAATTTATTATTGAAATAATTTATTTTGTATTCACTTTGAATTATAATACACTCATTGCTTCACTTTATTATTTACCTTTTAAAATCCCTTAAACCACTTTGACTACTTTGACCTTTTGGGGCTTCTAGATGACATGTGAGGGTCCTCCAACTTCATAAGACAATAACTCTCAAACCGTGAGGAGTTATGTGTCGTTCCACATACCACCAGAAATGGAATGACATGTACTATCCATATAGAATAGTATTACCTTAAAATATAGCAAAACTCATACCATTATATATCAAACAAACTTGGGTCCATTACCCAAACCTGGGGTCTCCAACTTCTCATGGCCATAACTCTCTAACCGTGAGGATTTATGTGATGTTCCACATACCACTGGAAATGGAATGACAAGAAATATCCATCTAGGATATTTTCCCTGACAAACTCACTGTCCTTAATCTCATTATTCCACAATTAATCATGGGTTCTCTTACTCCGCAAAGCATCTTCCTGTGAGGGATTTCACCATAAGGGGACCACTTTGGAGTTCATCCATATTTACTTCTTATCAACCATGAAAAAACAATAATGAGTCATATTTACATGAAACAATATTGGGTCCATTACCTAAACCTTTGTGCTACGGGGCTTTGTTCAAGGGTTGACATCAATGAAAACCAAGCTTAATCAACACTAACCTCCCTAACCCCTCATGTAGGTAGAATAATCTATTTTCCATGTAATAAAGGCCAATATTAATAAGGCCTAGTAATAAGGAAGAATAAGTCAAATGTAAGAAGACCTAATAGAAGCCTATGTTTCTAGAAATATATTCCTGTAGATTGTTCTCTTGGTGGATAGATTTAGTATAAATAGGAGTTGAGGGCATGATAATTTTTTGTCTTGAGAATTATTGTAATAGAGCTCTGCTTTGCTGGAGGTAGCCCACTCGAAGAGGTAAGTGAACATTGTTTCCTATCAATAAAGATATAATTTTGGTGTTATGGTTCCATATAATTTGTTGTTCGGATATTGATCCCTGTAGTATCTTTATTTTTTGTTGCTATTTCATTGTTATTCTCTGCAATATATCTCTTTTCTTCTCATATAATAGATATGGTACCTTACAAGTGGTATCAGAGCACTTTCCTCAATAGAAAATTGTGGGTTATTTTTTTCTAGGGTAGACACATATTCTGACATCTTTAAGCTACAAATATATGTAGTTACATGCATAAACTTATGGCCAGACAATAATACACGCAGAAAATACAAGTGGTACTTAAGCACACATTTGTTGGCCACCCTTGAAATCCCTATTGGTACCCCTTCGAGTGGTAGAAAATCAGACAACACCTGTATACGGATCGGCCTAGGCATCATGAATCCCTCCATGGATAAACTGATCAGCCGCCTAGCTGCAATAGTGTCACCGAGAAAAACATTCGGGAATTGACTCTCTAGTACCTGGGTAGTCGGGTAGTACGGCTAAGGGTACAGTCTATCCTCCTTAGTTGGTGCCCTGATATATTGGGCTAAGTACTACTATTGGACATCACATTTATATCAAAGAGCTATAGCACAAGGAAAACCCTTGACTGTAGATTCCCTGCAAACCCTAACCATTGGGAACAGAACCAAAAAGGTGTTGGATTACTGAGAGGGGGGGTGAATCAGTAATAGCGTAACTATAATCCTTTTTCTTCACATAATCCAAGTGTTATATCAATGTAGAATTATTAACCAATAATGAGCAATAGTAAATGAACAATTACACACATAAAAAATACACTAGTTTTTTACGTGGAAACCCAAATCGGGAGAAAACCACATAATGCTTTTTCTTATATGTCTTGAAGAATTACATTCATTGGAAGCACCAACTTCCTTTTTTTTCTAGCTACAACTGGAAGGAGGCTCCAACCCCCTAGTTTCTCAGGTTACAACCTAAGGGAAGCTCCAACTCCCCAATTCTCTGGCTACAACCAGAAGGAGGCTACAACCCCCTATGTTCTCCGACTACAACTGAAAAATGGCTACAACCACATGTCCTTGCCCCATCCAACCACACTGAAGTAGAAGTATAATTATGGAACCACTCTCACACTATAACTGTGAGATATACCGCTATAAACCTATACCAATAAACCAGAACCATGCATCAACCTTGCATCAACCTGTACCATAAACAAGTGCATCAACCATGCACCAACCTATACCAAACAACTTGTAATCAACTTGTACCATAAAGAAGTGCAACTAACAATGTACCAAGTATGTACCAATCATGTGTCAACTACTCATCAACTATGACTCATCATTATGTACCAACATCATCAGCTATACACCTCATGTATGTGCCAACTCATCAACTACTTGTCTCAACCATGTACCCAACTTGTACCTCAACCAAAATCCCTCATCAATTTCATCATCCAAATATGATTTGTAACTCTGTAATAGACCTGGTGTATATGATCACATACCTACAAACCTTTCTTAAATTTAACAACAAGGGACTGGCATTTTCATCAAACTTTTCCTTAGTCTCACAAGACTAGTTTTGGATTAGTCAACAACCCTAACTTGAAATAATCATAAATTTGCACCTGTAATGAATAAATATTTGAAACTAATACCCAATGTTCTTCAATGTGTTTTATGCAATTACTCCAGGTTTCACTACTTGGAACCTCTCAGAAAAGGAGTTATAGAAAAAATGGCATACCTAGTTGAATGTTGTCTTATTCTAGAGAGCGACCTTGTAGAGCGTGCCCCGCATGAAATATTTGTTGAATTAATTTGAAAATGTTACACAACATACAAAAAAATGTACTCTAACAAAAACATTTTGTCTTATAGAATTTTGATCTGTTATGAAGAATTTATGATGTTTTTACCGGAAACACCTGTTTTAGACTAGTTTTAGGGCTAGCCACAAACCCTATTTTCCATAGAGTGTAAATCCAAAACTACAACAACCAACAAGCTGAATTTTTTACCACAGATACTTGGATATGTTTCCTCAATGGAATAGAAATTTCAGGGTCTGAATCATTCTAGAAAAAACATTATTGCGAAAATGGTGAGATGACCTATAAATAACATACCTTAGAAAGCATCATCAAAAGAATTTATCCTCCCTTGATATCCGACCTTCTTTTCTTCACCTTCCCTCAGAAAATCGGCTTAGATATCCTTTGGATACCTCAAAAACCTATATGTATTCAATATTCTCAAGTGTGTCTTAAATGAGAGAGCCTTTCCTCTTATTTATATTCTCCAAGTATCTTCCTTAAAAACATCTTCTAGGTCACTTTCCCCACTATCCTTATTTTAGAGTTAACCCACTTCTAATTTCTCCATTAAATTTATTATTTAAATAATTTATTTTGCATTCACTTTGAATTATAGTACATTCATCACTTCACTTTATTATTTACCTTCTAAAATCTCTTAAACCACTTTGACTACTTTGACCTTTTGGGGCTTCTCGATGACATATGAGGGTCCTCCAACTTCGTAAGGCCATAACGCTCAAACCATGAGGCGTTATGTGACGTTGCACATACCACTAGAAATGGCATGACATTTACTATCCATATAGAATAGTATTACCTAAAAATATATCAAAAAACATATCATTATCCATCAAACAAACTTGGGTCCATTACCCAAACCCGGGTTCTCCAACTTCTCATCACCATAACTCTCTAACCATACTTCTAAGATAACTCAATCCGCAAAGAATATTACCATGAGGGATTTCACCATAAGGGGACCACTTTGGAGTTCATCCATTTCTACTTATTATCAACCATGACAAGACAATAATGAGTCATCTTTACATCAAACAAACTTGGGTCCATTACCCAAACCTTTGTGCTATCGGGGCTTTCTTCAAGGGTTGACATCAATGAAAACCAACCTTAATCAACAATCTCCCCCTTTGGCATTGATGACAACACTCTCATGCAATACTGAAATCATATCACTCATGCTCCCCCTGAAACCATGCCTCTATCCTCTTCATCTAGTAAATCTTCTCCCCTTGGAACCATGCCTCTGTCCTATGCATTTGATAAATCTCCCCCCCCTTTGTCATCAATGGAAAAGGTATATTTCCATCCGGGGCTTCTCCCCTTGACTAAATTGTCCTCTTATGGTGCTTCCTCGTGTACATCTAAGACATATAAGATAAGAATTCAAAAAGCATTCATTTTGGAGTAGAAATAACTCCACATCTCTGGCGAAGATATTCAAAGGCTTCCCGTGGAAGTGGTTTTGTAAAGATGTTTTCCACTTGTTCTTTTGTGCCCACATACTCAAATCTGATGTTCTTTTCTGCAACTTGCTTCCATAGAAAGTGATACTTGATTGGAATGTGCTTCGTCTTGGAGTGCATCACCGGGTTCTTTGAGATACTGATGGTGCTTGTATTATCACAATAGATTGGAGTGGGCTCATCATACTCAACCTGTATATCTATCAGAGTTTGTTTCATCAAAAGAACCTGTGTACAATGTGATGTTGCTGCAGTATACTTTCCCTTGGCTAGAGATATGGATACTGATGATTGTTTCTTGCTTATCCATGATACTAAACACTCACTCAAGTAGAATGATGCTCCACTGGTGCTTCGTTGATCATCAATACAACCTGCCCAATCTACATCTGTGTAGGCAATAAGTGATAGATCCTTTCCTTTTGGATACCATAATCCAAACTCTTTTGTTCTTTTGAGATATCTGAAAATCCTCTTCACTGCTAATACATGTGATTCCTTTGGTGCTTCTTGAAATCATGCCACCTGTCCAACTGCCTACATTACATCTAGTCTAGATGTTGTCACATATAGTAGGCTGGCAATCATTGAACTTTATTGCCTCTGATCTATAGACTTCGAGTCATCATATTTACTCAACTTGCAACCGGTTTGCATGGGAGTGATAACTGGTTTGCAATCTTCCATTCCGAACCTCTTCGACATTTCTCTGATATACTTGGTTTGAGAAATAAAAATTTCTTGGTTACTTTGACGTATCTGAAGTCCCATAAATAAGGATAGTTCTCCAAGTAATGACATTTCAAATTCATTCTGCATATCTTTTGCAAATTTCTGGTTTAACCTGTCATCATCACTACCAAAAATAATATCATCAACATAAACTTCAATTAATAAAATATTACCTCGACTTA
>ML799707.1:8266-26490 GCA_009831015.1 Picea engelmannii | reverse complement strand
CATTTCTACTTATTATCAACCATGACAAGACAATAATGAGTCATCTTTACATCAAACAAACTTGGGTCCATTACCCAAACCTTTGTGCTACCGGGGCTTTCTTCAAGGGTTGACATCAATGAAAACCAACCTTAATCAACAATATCCCCCTTTGGAATTGATGGCAACACTCTGATGCAATACTGAAATCATATCACTCATGCTCCCCCTGAAACCATGCCTCTATCCTCTTCATCTAGTAAATCTTCTCCCCTTGGAACCATGCCTCTGTCCTATGCATCTGATAAATCTCCCCCCCTTTGTCATCAATGGAAAATGTATATTTCCATCCAGGGCTTCTCCCCTTGACTAAATTGTCCTCTTATGGTGCTTCCTCGTGTACATCTAAGACATATAAGATAAGCATTAAAAAAGCATTCATTTTGGAGTATAAATAACTCCACGTCTCTGGCGAAGATATTTAAAGGCTTCCCGTGGAAGTGGTTTTGTAAAGATGTTTTTCCCTTATTATTTTGTGCCCACATACTCAAATTTGATGTTCTTTTCTGCAACTTTCTTCCATAGAAAGTGATACTTGATTGGAATGTGCTTCATCTTGGAGTGCATCATCGGGTTCTTTGAGATACTGATGGTGCTTGTATTATCACAATAGATTGGAATGGGCTCATCATACTCAACCTGTATATCTGTCAGAACTTGTTTCATCCAAAGAACCTGTGTACAACATGATGTTGCTGCAATTAACTTTTCCTTGGCTGGAGATATGGATACTGATGATTGTTTCATTCTTATCCATGATACTAAACACTCACCCAAGTAGAATGTTGCTCCACTGGTGCTTCATGGATCATCAATACAACCTGCCCAAACTACATCAGTGTACACAATAAGAGATAGATCCTTTCCGTTTGGATACCATAATCCAAACTCTTATGTTCCTTTGAGATATCTGAAAATCCTCTTCACTGCTAATACATCTGATTCCTTTGGTGCTTCTTGAAATCATTCCACCTATCCAAATGCCTACATTACATCTAGTCTAGATGTTGTCAAATATAGTAGGCTGGCAATCATTGAACTTTATTGCCTTTGATCTATAGACTTTGAGTCATCATCTTTACTCAACTTGCAACTGGTTTGCATGGGAGTGATAACTGGTTTGTAATCTTCCATTCTGAACCTCTTCGACATTTCTCTAATATACTTGGTTTGAGAAATAAAAATTTCTTGGTTACTTTGACGTATCTGAAGTCCTAGTAATAAGGATAGCTCTCCAAGTAATGACATTTCAAATTCATTCTGCATATCTTTTGCAAATTTCTAGTATAACCTGTCATCATCACTACCAAAAATAATATCGTCAACATAAACTTCAATTAATAAAATATTACCTCAACTTACCTTGATGTACAGGTTGTTGTCTGCACTTCCTTTTCTGAACCCTACATGTTGTAGATACTTATCCAATCTAGAGTACCATGCTCTAGGAGCCTGTTTTATACCATAGAAGTCCTTATTTAATTTACACACATAATATGTGTTTTCTGACAAATGAAATCCTTCTAGTTTTTCAATGTAGACTTCTTCTTCAAGTTCCCCATTCAGAAAAGATGATTTTACTTCCATTTGATACATTTTAATATATTTAGAGCATGCATAAGCTAAAAACAAATGGATTTCTTCCATTCTGGCAACTGGGGAAGATGGCTCTTCAAAGTCGATTCCTTCAACCTGTGCATATCTTTTACATACCAATCTAGCTTTGTTCCTTGTAACTTGTCCATCTTCATTCAATTTATTCCTGAAGAACCACTTTGTGTCGATCACATTCTTATTCTTTGGTCTTGGAACCAGTTCTCAAGTGTCGTTTTTCTCTATTTGATCTAATTCTTCATCCATGGCCTTTTTCCAAAATTCATCCTTTTTGGCTTCTTCAAAATAGTTTGGTTCAATTGTAGATGAGAGTGCTAGGTGTGTTTGTTCTGGTGAACAGATTTTTCTTCTAGTCTCAACACTTGCATCTTTGTTTCCGATAATTTGTTCTGAAGGATGATTCTTCTGTACTCATTTACTAGGTGTCTTTGGAGGCACTTGCTAAACTTCCTCTTCTGCTTCTGTCGGATTCTCTTCATATTCCTTTTCTACTTCTTTTTCATCTTTTGTTTCTTCTTCTAAGGGTCGTTTCATTGATTCATTTTCTTCTTCCTTTGATTTTGACCTGTCTATATCATCAATTGTCATGTTAATTCTTTCCACAACTTTGTTCAATCTTACATTGTAACACTTGTATTCTTTCCTTGTACTTGAGTAACCAACAAATACTCCTTTGTCCACACAAAAGTCAAACTTTCTCATTCTACTATCTTCTCTTTTGATATAGCATTTGCTTCCAAAAACTCTTAAGTGATTCACATTTGTTGGTCTTCCTTTTCATAGCTCATAAGGATTTTTGTCGGTGTTGTTTCTGAGCATTACTCTGTTTTGAATGTGAACTATTGTATGCACTGCTTGTGTCCAAAAAAAATCTGTCAATTTTGAATCCATTAGGATTGTTCAAGCCATTTCCTATACTATCTTGTTATTTCTTTCAACAACTCCATTCTGTTTAGGTGTCCTAGCAACATAAAATTGTCTTTTTATTTGATGGTTGTTGTAGTAGTACATAAATTCCTTTGAGGTGAATTCTCCTCCATTATCAGATCTCAAGCATTTGATTCTTGAATCCATCTCATTTTCAACCATTTCCTTGTAGATATTGAAGTTTTCAAAAGCTTCTGACTTGTTCTTGAGAATGCAAATTGCAGTCATTATTATATAATCATCAACTAATAACATAAATTATCTCTCACCTTTTAATCCCTTTGTTGTAGTTGGTCGAACTAGATCAGTATGCACAATTTCCAGTGGTCTTGTCGTTGAATATTCTTTTGATTTGAACCTGGTATTTGTTTGCTTTCCTTGTTGACAATGCTTGCATAAAGTGTTGGTTGGCTTCGTAATCTGGGCCATTTCTCTGACTGTTTCTCTTTCTCTAAGTTTGACAAGGTTATCAAAATGCATGTGACCCATTCTTTTGTGCCATAGCCAACTTTCATCTTCCTTTCCTAGACAACATTTTTCATTTCCAATTTCACTTAACACATATATGTTGCTTGAAGTTCTTACAGCTGTAGCAATCAATCTCCCTGAAACTTCTATTCTTATCTCACACTTTTGTGAATCGAAAGTGACTTTATGACCTTGGTCACACATTTGACTCACACTTAGAATATTATGTTTCATATCTTCTACTAGTAGAACATTTTATGCCTTTTAATTCTTGTTCCCAATTCAGACTGTGCCTTGTCCAATGATTTTGGCTGAATCATCATTTCTGAAGGATACTAATCCATCTCTTTCCTTTTGTAATGTAAAAAACTTGTCTCTATCACCTGTCATGTGTTTTGAACACCCACTATCAACATACCAACTGCGTTTCTTTTGTTTATCTTGTAGAGCGATTGTACATTCTTCATTTCTATTATGATCTTGATTTCTTATCCATGTCTTTTTCTGAGGTTCTTGTCTATGACTATTGTTATTCTGTTGAGGTTCTTTATGAGAGACTGTCATTCTGCAATCTTTGGCCATGTGTCCAAAATTGTTACATTTGTAACATTCCACTTCAGTTCTCAAGGATTAAAACCTGTTGTAACTTCTTATCTATGTTTCACTAGGCCTTCTTGAATAACCCCTTTGTGTATAACTCTCAAAGTTGTTATTGTTCATATTGTTAGATCTGCAATTCACAACTTTATGTCCAAAATTATTACATGCATAACATAAGCCAAAAAATATAGTTTGATACCTGGGAGTTGAGGATCTTTTAAAAGGAGGTGCTCTTATGAATACTTTTTCTTCTTGAGGCCTATCTGTTGGTTTTGATTCTGAAGTATGAATCTTCTTGGTGGAGGAGTGTCCCTGTAATCTTCCTTGTATATCCTTATATCCCATTTTATTGTTTCGGCATAGATTTTTGGGTATGTTTGTTGCTCTATTGTTTTGGAGCTTGATCCCTTTTCTGTCTGATTGTATCCAAGTCCGGTCTTGTCAAAATGAGATTTTTTACTGTTGATGATGTCATCCAAAACTTTTGAGCTATTCTACATATTTTTCTTTTGAATATCCTTTCTTAATGTGACAATATTTGCTTCCAAGTTTCCAATGATCCTATCCTTTTCTTCTAGTTGTTCTTTAAGTGCATCTTCAATTCTTCTATCTTCTTCTATTTCAACCTTGAATTTTTTGATCATTTGTTCTAGTCCTTGAGTGTCTTCTTTCTTGTCTAGTTCTGCTTGTAGTTTCTTGTTTTTCTTTTTTTCTCTTCTGATAACGTCTATGGCACACATTAATTCTTCTCGAAAGTCAACTTCTGCCTCTTCAATTTCTTCTTCGACTTCTGCATATTATTCTTTGGCTTCTTCATATTCTTCTTCAAAGTCTTCTACTGCAATGAATAGAACTCTTCATGTCTCACTGTTACTGACTTCATCTTCATTTGATGATAAGATGTCTTCTTTGGTGCATAAGATTTTCTTGAAAACTTTCTTTGTAGTTCTTTTTCCTTTATATGTTTGCTTGCCTTTTGAGTAACCTTCATCATTTATCTAATTCTTATGATGACTTTTGTTAGAAAAATGAACAATACCATCACAATTAAAACAAATTAAAGGAATCTTACCTCTATACCTACCGTTGGTTCCCTTGTTCAGTCTTTTGACGAAGTTGGCCACTTCTTCATCATCTTCCAAGATGTCACTGTTGTTGCTATAATCTTCTTGTTCCTTTTTCTTTTGCTTTGATCTTTTGGGTGCTTTGAAGGCTGCTTATTTTACATCTGGATTTTCATGTTCAATTCTCATTTCATATGTTGTGAAGATTCAATGCAGTTTGTCCATGCTTATTGAGTCTAGATCCGATCTTTCTTCTAGTGCTGATATCTTAAGGTTGAATCTCATACGAAGAGATCTTAGTACCTTTTGAACAATTACAGATTCTTTGATTTCTTCTCTCAATCCTATGATTGCATTCACTGTTTCATCGACTCGTAAGAATTCGGCTGCAATATCTTCATCTTCCTTCATTTTTATTTGTTCGAACTGACCTCTATAGTTTGAAGCTTTACTGCTTTGACTTTTGTATCTCCTTCATAAATATTTTGAAGCTTGTCCCAAATCTCTTTAGCAGATTCACAATGTGCAACTTTGGTGAATATTGTATCACTGAGACCATTCAAAAGTGCATTTGTGGCTTAGGAATTATTCTCATCGAGTTTTACTTCTTTTTCATTTGTTGGTGGAACGGCTGGTGCTGTGTATCCATCTACAAATGATTGCCAAACTTGAAATCCATGTGCCTGTATATATGTCTTCATCCTTATGCTACAAAAAATATACTTTTGTCCATCAAACTGTGGTATTCCATTTTTATATAAGTTGGTACTCTCCATGATCTACCTTTCAGTGGTTAAACTGATTTCTGAAGGAACATGCTCTGATACCAATTGTTGGATTACTGAGAAGGGGGGTGAATCAATAATAGCATAATTATAATCTTTTTTCTTCACATAATCCAACTATTATATCAATATAGAATTATTATCCAATAATGAACAATAATAAATGAAAAATTACACACATACACAGTACACCATTGTTTTACGTGGAAACCCAAATCGGGAGAAAACCACAAAATGTTTTTTTCTTATATGTCTTGAAGAATTACATTCATTAGAAGCACCAAATTCCTTTGTTTTCCAGTTGCAACTAGAAGGAGGCTCCAACCCCCTAGTTTCTCGGGCTACAACTTGAGGGAATCTCCAACTCCCCAATTCTCTGGCTACAACCAGAAGGAGGCTACAACCCTTTATGTTCTCTGGCTACAACCGAAAGGTGGCTACATACACCTGTCCTTGCCCCGTCCAACAACCCTAAAGTATAAGTAGAATGATGGAACCACTGTCACACTATAACTGTGAGATATACCACTGTAAACCTATACCAATAAACCTGAACTATACATCAACCTTGCATCAACCTGTACCTCAACCTATAATCAACATGTACCATAAACAAGTGAATCAACCATGCACCAACCTGTACCAAACAACCCGTAATCAACTTGTACCATAAACAAGTGAAACCAACCATGTACCAAGTATGTACCAATCATTTTTCAACTACTCATCAAATATGACTCATCAATATGTACCAACATCATCAACTGTACACCTCATGTATGTGCCAACTCATCAACTACTTGTCTCAACCATGTACCCAACTTGTACCTCAACCAAAATCCCTCATCAATTTCATCATCCAAATATGATTTGTAACTCTGTAATAGACCTGGTGTATATGATCACATACCTGCAAAACTTCCTTAACTTTAAAAACAAGAGACTAGCATTTTCATCAAACTTTTCTTTAGTCTTACAAGAATAGTTTTGGATTAGTCAACAACCCTAACTTGAAATAATCATAACTTTGTACCTGTAATGAATAAATATATGAAACTAATACCCAATGTCATTCAGTGTATTTTATGCAATTCCTCCAGGTTTCACTACTTGGAACCGCTCAGAAAAGGATTTATAGAAAAAATGGCATACCTTGTTGAATGTTGGCTTATTCTAGAGAGTGACCTTGTAGAGCATGCCCCACACAAAATGTTTTTTGAATTGATATGAACATGTTACATAGAATAATATAGACTATATCCTAACCAAAACATTTGGTATTATGGAATTTGGATCTGTTATGAAGAATTTATGACGTTGTTACCGGAAACAATTGTTTTAGACTAGTTTCAGGACTAGCCACAAACCCTATTTTCCACGGAGTGTAACTCCAAAAATACAATGACCCACAAGATGAATTTTTTACCACAGACACTTGGATATGTTTCCTCAATGGAATAGAAATTTAAGGGTCTGAATCATTCTATAAAAAAAGTTATTGTGAAAATGGTGAGATGACCTGTAAATAACATACCTTAGAATGCATCATCAAAAGAATTTATCCTCCCTTGAATTCCGACCTTCTTTTCTTCACCTTCCCTCATAAATTTGTCTTAGATATCCTTTGGTTACCTCAAAAACCTATAGATATTCAATATTCTCAAGTGTTTCTTAAATGAGAGAGCCTTTCCTCTTATTTATACTCTCCAAGTAGCTTCCTTAAAAACATCTTCTAGGTCACTTTGTCCACTTTCGTTATTTTAGGGTTAACCCACTTCTAATTTCTCCATTAAATTTATTATTTAAATAATTTATTTTGCATTCACTTTGAATTATAGTACACTCATCACTTCACTTTATTATTTACCTTCTAAAATCTCCTAAACCACTTTGACTACTTTGACCTTTGGGGGCTTCAAGATGACATATGAGGGTCCTGCAACTTCATAAGGCCATAACTCTCAAACCGTGAGGAGTTATGTGACGTTCCACATACCACCAGAAATGGCATGACATGTACTATCCATATAGAATAGTATTACCTAAAAATATATCAAAAATCATATTGTTATCCATCAAACAAACTTGGGTCCATTACCCAAACCTGGGTTCTCCAACTTCTCATGGCCATAACTCTCTAACCATACTTCTAGGATAACTCAATCCACAAAGCGTCTTCCCGTGAGAGATTTCACCATAAGGGGACCATTTTGGATTTCATCCATTTCTACTTATTATCAACCATGACAAGACAATAATGAGTCATCTTTACATCAAACAAACTTGGGTCCATTAGCCAAACCTTTGTGCTACCAGGGCTTTCTTCAAGGGTTGACATAAATGACAACCAACCTGTATATGGATCGACCTAGGCATCCTGAATCCCTCCATGGATAAACTGATCAGCTGCCTAACTACTATAGTGTCATCGAGAATAACACTCGGGAATTGACTCTCTAGTACCTGGGTAATCGGGTAGTACACTTAAGGGTATGGTCTAGCCTCCTTAGTTGGTGCCCTGATATATTGGGCTGAGTAATACTATTGGACCCCGCACGTATATCAGAGAGCTATAGCACAAGGAAAACCCTTGACTGTAGATTCCCTGCAAACCCTAACCATTGGGAATAGAACCACAAAGGAAAATAGAAGATCTTTTGCAGTGCAACCTTTCCGTTTGCATTGGGGTTGCGAAATTACCACATATTTTGTCATGTTAAGAATTTGGGCATTCCACCTCTGCAATATTATTTAGTTCAGAGTATAACTCTGGAGGAGTAAAAAAAAATGTCTGGGCCTCAACCACACCATTATTTGAGACCTATCCCACTGGATTCTTCTCTTTGTCGTGATCACAGTAGTACATATAATTTTCAAGCAATGTTTTTTCCTGTGGTCCCGACCCCTCGCCAACACCCTTATGTCATACCCATCTCATTGCATTCCTCTTCTCACATTGAACATAATCATATATATCATTTTTCACCCTTTTTATGTGGACCCACTCCCCCTCTTCCATTCCCCTCCTTTCCCCATGGCCAACACTCGCAACCAAGAATTCCTTCAATCCATACAAGATGAATCCAAACAGCACAAGGTGGAAATCCATCAAATGACCTCTAAAATTGCTTCCGCCAAGTCTTTATTGGACATCCTTGATGCCCACTTTACTGATGTTAAGGGAGATTTGACCTCTGTTAAGAGTGACTTAGCCTCCCTCACCCAGTGGCTAAAATAGTCCCTTGGTTCTCCTTACCTTGAACCCCATTCTCATTCTCAAGGTGAGAACTCCTCCCATAATATGAACCTTCATTCTAACTCCCCTCCTCTTGACCCCCGTCTTCCCCGATTTGAAGTGAACAAATTTAATGGATCATATCCCACTGGTTGGGTCACTCAAATGGAACATTATTTATCCCTACATGGAATTATGGATGATCTGTCCAAACTTCATTATGGTGTCCTCTATTTGGATCTGGAATGTTGACAATGGTGGAAATGGCATAGAAAGACACATCAAGGGTATGTTTCTTTGACACAGTTTGTGGCTGAGCTATATGAATGCTTTAACATTGACACTCACTCTCTAGGCCATTTGACCAAGTTGAAACAATCTGGCACAGTGGAATACTTTATATCTACCTTTGAACACTTGGATTTCATAATAGAGGGCATGTCCGATGCTTTCTTCAAGGAATTTTTTATCAGTGGCCTCAAAGATGAAATTTGAGCCTAGGTCCTCATGGCTCGCCCTCAAACTTGGTTGGAGGCTACTCAACATGCTAAGGAATCTCAACAAAATGTGTCTGCCCAGACATGAAAACCTTCCTTTATTCCTCACATTCTCCCTACCAAAACAACTCCTGCTCCCACTCCTCTCAATATCCAAAAATTAACTCGGGTTGAAATGGTTGAACGCCAACTAAAGGGCCTTTGTTATAATTGTGATGACAAATATTTTCCGGGGAAAAAGTGTAGGGAACAAAATTTCTTTATGGCCATATCTGAGGATGTTCCTAAAGAAGAGGTATAGAGCCCTCGTATTGCAGAATTACCCGAGCCAACTCATAATATTACTCCGCCATCAGATCCACCCGAAGTAGAACCGGTGATTTCATTGAATGCTCTGACTAGCTTCTCTACTGCCCAAACCCTCAAGATCATTGGTTACATTAAGAACAGAAAGGTCATCATCTTAATTGACAATGGAAGCACCCATAATTTTATTCATTGTTGCATTGCCCAAGAAACCCATTTCCATGTTCATGCAGTGAATAAATTTCAAATCATGATTGCCAATGGAGGTTAAATGAAATGTAGTGGGTGTTGTGAAAATTTATGTCCTCAAATTGGGCAGTACAACCTGAAATCTCATATGTTTTCTATAGACATGGGTGGTTGCGATATTGTGCTTAGTGTCGAATGGTTACGCACCCTTGGTCCCTTCCTCAAAGATTTTAAGGAATTAACCATGAAATTCCAGCAAAAAGGCCAACCGTACAAGTTCCAAGGAATCACAGTCGGTTCCCCTGAGATCATCAGTTCCCATTGAATAGAAAATATCCTCAAAAAAGGTTATCCTGGCATCATTTCCCAACTCCATGCTATTAAATCCATTGAGACACCTTCGATGCATCTTGAGCTCCAATGTCCCCTCTCCAAACACGAAGCTATTTTTTCCAACCCCTAGGGACTTCTTCCTTCTCGTGGTGTTCATGATCATTCCATTCCTCTCATCCTAGGTAGTCTTTCGCCCAATGTTCACCCTTATCGTCATCCATTTTCCAAAAAGAATGAAATTGGGAAAATTGTTCAAGAATTTCTTGTCGCAGGTGTTAATCGCCATAGTACCAGCCCCTATTCCTCTCTGGTGGTTATGCTACTCAAGAAAGAAGATACTTTGCGCATGTGTCTAGACTTTCGTGCCCTCAATAAGATCAACATCAAAGAAAAATTTCCCATCCCTATCATTGATGATATCTTGGATGAATTGAGTGGTGCCCAATACTTTACTAAAATTGATCTCTGGTCCGGCTACCACCAGATCCACATGGAAGAAAAATACATTCCCAAGACTTATTTTCACACTCATGAGGGTCACTGTGAATTCTTGGTCATGCCCTTTGGCCTTTGTAATGCCCCATCAACTTTTCAAAGTCTCATGAACCATGTCTTCCATCATTTTGTCTTAGTTTTCTTTGATGATATTCTCATCTATAGTAAAACCTGGACAGACCATCTTACTCATGTGGATAAAGTTCTTCATCTACTCTCTAAGCACCAAATTTTCCTCAAACAATCTAAATGTTCTTTTGGAGCATCAGAAGTCAAGTACCTGGGTCATATTGTTGGCAAAGCAGGTGTCAGGATGGATCCTAAGAAGATCGAAGCTATGCAAGATAGGTCTCACCCCAAGACTCTCAAATCCTGCATGGTTTTCTAGGTTTAACATGATATTATCGCAAGTTTGTTAAGAATTATGGAAAGATTGTGGCACCTCTCACTACTCTTCTTAAAAATAATTCTTTCATTTGGACTCTAGTAGCTGATCAGAACTTCCAAGCCTTGAAGGAGGCCATGTGCACCACTCTTGTCTTGGTGCCATGTGCACCACTCCTGTCCTAGTGCTTCTTAACTTCACAAAGACCTTTGTCCTAGAATGTGATTCTTATGGGAGAGGAATTGGAGTAGTCCTTATGCAATATGGTCAGCCTTTGGCCTTTACCAACAAAAAATTGTTAGAGTGACATTTGGGACAATTAATCTATGAAAAAGAAATGTTGGCTATTCTGCATGCAATACATCTCTGATGCCCTTATCTATTGGGGAAATGTTTCCAAATTAAGACAAATCATCATAGCCTCAAGTATTTTCTGGAGCAATGCCCTTCCTCCCCGAAGCAACAAAAATGGGTAACTAAATTATATGGATATGATTATGATATCATCTATAAGAAAGGAAAATAAAATGTGGTTGTTGACGCTCTTTCCCATAAATATAAAGATGAAGGGTCTCTTTTTTCCTCTCCTTCATTATACCAGTGTGGCTCCAAGCGGTTCTCCAGGAATGGCTACAAGATCCCAAAATTTTGTGTTTGATCCAATAATTGCAAGCCAATGCACCAGTTTCCCCATGGTACTCTTGGAACAATGATGAGCTTTGATACAAAGGTCGTATGTATTTAAGTCAACAGTCACAACTTAAATCCATAGTAATTTCTAAGCTTCATGGTACACCCTCAGTTGGGCACTCAGGTTTTACCAAAACCTATGAAGGGGTCAAATGCTCTTTTTTATGGGATGGTATAAAACAAGATGTTCACACTTTTGTGGAAGAATGTGATGTGCATCAATGCAACAAGGGAGAAATAGTCAAAGCACCTAGCACACTCCAACCACTTCCAATTCCACCCTCTATTTGGAGGGATATCTCTATGGATTTCATTGTTGGCTTACCTAAATCAGACAATAAGTCTGTCATCATGGTGGTAGTTGATCGACTTTCCAAGTATGCTCATTTATGTTCTCTTGAATACCCATTTACTGCCTCCATGGTAGCTCAAAGTTTCATGGATCATGTCTTCAAGCTTCATGACATGCCTCATTCTATTGTTTTTTCTAGAGATCCAACTTTCACTAGAAAGTTTTGGCAAGAATTGTTCATGATACAGGGCACCTAGTTGCATCTCAACACCGCCTATCATACCTAGACTGATGGTCAAACAAAATTTGTCAACAAATGTTTGGAAACATATTTTATCTGTTTTGCATCTGAAAGGAAGGATCAATGGGCTCAATGGTTACCTTTAGTTGAATGGTGGTATAACACTCCTTACCATGCAACTATTTGCATGAATCATTTTGAGGAAGTATATGGACATAAGCCACTTTCAGTTATTTCATACATGCCCAGTGTCTCGAAGGTCTAGGCGATTGACCAAACTCTTACAGTTCACGAGGCTATTCTACGTTCCCTCAAAGAGAATTTGCTCATGGCTCAGAATCGCATGATGCAACAAGCAGATCAAGGTCGCTTTGAACGTCAGTTTATTGAAGGGCACCAGGTGTTTCTTCAAATCCAATCGTATAAGAAGACTTCACTCAAGGCTGATCATTTTCAGAAACTGGCACCGAAATTTTATTGTCCTTATACAGTTCTCAAGCGCGTGGGACAGGTGGCCTATCAGTTAGCCTTGCCCAATCATTCTAAGAATCATCTTGTTTGTCATGTCTCATGCTTGAAGAAGGTGATTGGAATTAAGTGCCAAACTCAAACTAGTCTTCCTAAGTTGGATGAAGAAGGCTCTATCTCGTTGCAGCCACAAATAGTCTTGGACCAATGTGAGCGTCATCTTTGTCAATGCACCATGAAGGAAGTGTTAGTTCAGTGGAAAGATACAACTCTAGTCAATGCCACCTGGGAGCTAGCTACCATTCTGCCATTGATGCCTCCACTTTTAGAAAGATCTTCCTCTAGATTGTTATCTTGGTAGATAGATTTAGTATAAATACGAGTCGAGGGCATGGAAATTTTTTGTCTTGATAATTATTGTAATAGATCTCTTCTCTACTGGAGGTATAATTTTGGTGTTGTGGTTCCATATAATTTGTTGTTCCGTTACAATAATTATGAAGACAAAAAATTTTGTCTTGATAATTATTGCCTCTTCCATATAATTTTGGTGTTGTGGTTCCATATAAGAGGCAAGTGAACATTGTTTCCTATCAATAAAGGTATAATTTTGGTGTTGTGGTTCCATATGATTTGTTGTTCCATTGTGCAGTATCTTTATTTTCCGTTTCTATTTCACTATTATTCTCTACAATATTGCTCTTTTCTGCTCATATAATAGATCTAGTAACTTACATAAGCTCACATATATATACTTTCAATGCATAATCAATAACTTATAAACCTTCTTAATCTTGTACCAAAACAACCAAAAAATACATTCAATATATTTGCATACAACATAACTCAGAAATACTCATACATATATCAAAACACAAATAGTTAATATATTACCAACTTAAATACGATTGTTACAAAATACTATGCACAACTTTCACTATGACAACTTCAACAAACTTTTAGAAACATATCTTATGCTCTCAGAATTCTAGAACAAACTTTTAGAAACATAGCTTGTGCTCTCAGACTTCTAGAAGCATAGATTCGTGTATGCCCATCCTACTTATGTACATTCGGTTCACCCGTTCTCCATCACCAGCGTCGTCCATCACCTTCCATGTTCCACTCCCATACACGTTGTTTGAAAATGTACATTATAGCCCACCGTTTTCTAGCTGGCATTTTTAAGCATACGAAGAGGGAAAACATTAACTTCATCGCTAGGTGGATTAGATGTCCATACACTTCCCAAGATTTGAAACTCGTCAGGCCATCCAAATTTTCAAAATCTGCTAGATGAATTTTTTGAAAAGAAATGGAATGCGAGAGGAAGCTTACAGTTGTTGAGCATTATGCACAATAATTTCACCAGGATTTTTCCTATCGTCATTGGGGATCTCCAAGCTTTAGACACTAGAGATTCATTGAGCATTCATTTTCCACAACATCTTGGACAGAGCTTCAGGGGTCCAGTGCCTCCACATTTGTGCAGAGGAGACAATATTATTAAGTGCCCATCACTGTGGAGGGTGAGGATGCAGAAAAATGATCTTTTGGGTCTCATTCTTGAAGGTTTCAACAGCCTCCCAAATATGACGAGATTCAAATTCATCACAATAGGCTTACCTCAGTCTGTCGCCTAGGATTTCTTTTCTCGATCTGCCTTACAACTTGCAAATTTTTTGAAATGAAATGAAATGAAATGAAGGAGGTAGTAATACTTCCTTTGGGTATCACAATGAGAAACTATGAGCACAATGGCAAGTCACAGGAGAGAGTATGTATTTACTCAAGTATCTCGAAAACAATTCTGAAGAACCTAAACTTTTTCCCAAACAACTGAGCGATGAATTAAAAAATGGAGAAATGACACAGTCGACAGTGAGGCCACAAGGGCTCACATAAGTGAGACTCCGATCACACAATCTCTATATCAATTTGATAAATTGCATACATATTTATAGGCTAGGATAACCTCTAACAGCCTCCTGAATTTGTGGATCGGAAAACCACTTAAACACAAATCTTGTGTACAATAAAAATCTCTTATAACAATTTTCCAAGTATAGCATTTCACCATTATTCTCTAACACTCCCCCTTAATGGAGAAATGGATTTAATACAATGTCAATACATAACATGTATGTCGGTCTTAGTCTCAGCTAGGCTTACAAACATTACAAAGGACAATTCAAACAAAACTTTAAAATTTGTTTCAACTCCATGTATGAGTGAGTTTTTCTCTTTCTCCTTTTCTAAATTCTGAAACCTCTATGTATTTTCAATTTAAGTCTTCCTCTTTTGTTGAAAATTCCATGTTTCATCTTCTTGTTGGTGTTTGTCATCAATCTGAGAATTATTTCAGATTGTCCATGTTGGTCCTCTTCAACTTTTTCTTCGAAAAATTGTTTGTATGGGAACTTCCACCACATACCATTCTTTGTGGTTTGCTCTTTACAATTGATATTTTGATCATCAATTTGTTGCAACATAAGTTCATAATATAACTTGATTTCTTCAAAGCTCCACTTCATAAAAATTTCTTCAATTTCAACATCTTCTTCTTCAATATCCATTGTGTTTTCATCATAAATTGACTCAATTTTTGTATTTGTAATGCAGTCTTCTTCTTCATCAATGACTATGCAATCTTCAGTAAGTTGTGGCTTTTCAAGCCATTCTTCAAGAAACTTCAATCTTCTTCAAAATATTTTGGCACTTCATATGGGTGCTCTTCTTCATTGTTGTCTTCTTCTGTCGGTGCTTCCAGCTCTGTTGTTGCAGTTTCAGTATTGACGTTGTCTACAACATCATCTAACACATGATTTTCAATTTCCTCTACAACATTCATTATTTCAAGTAGGTGTCCTGTTACATTTAGCAAATTATCAATATGTTGTATTTCCTACTTGATCTTCAACCAATCTTCATTTGACATGTTCTCCTCATCATATATTACCTCAATGACAATTTCTTCATTGCAATCATCATTATTCACATGCAACTAACCACAGTGGGGTTCAACATCTTCTACAGGTTCACCATTAACTTCACAAGTTACCTCATAAGCAGATGCACTCTTTTCACTATATTTAATTTCTAGAATATCCCGTAACATTTTTGTATTGTCTATATGACCAAATTCATATAAAATAGGCGACAAAATACTTGTATCCAGTGTTGAATTGATAAGATATAAAGTTATTTTATCTTTTCTCTTATCATGGGAATTGACCAAACCATCTTGAACAAATTGCCATAAATCTACTGAACCAAGCAATCCTTCCATTTTAAATTCCCAAAGCTTAAAATTTTTACCTAAGAAGGATGGAAGAGAACTGGCATTAGTCTTTTCAATATTTCACCGGTTTTTTTATCATCTTCATTGATCTATTCTTTATCAAGGACAAGTTCCTCAGCGACMACTMGAAACATTTCATATTCTTCTGGAAAATATATTGTCTTTGTCCTTTGAATGATATTTGAAATCCCTTTGATCTCTACTAGTGATAGGACACGATTTTGATGTTGTAACTTGTAAGTGTTCTTTTTATTATCAATTTTGAGGGTCTTCCGGATAGACTATAATTTCTTGTGATCGTGGACATACAGAGGACGCAGGTCCTATAACTGTCACTTGATACTTTTTAATTTTCTTGAGATCAAGCATAGATTGGTAGGTAATAAACTTAAGCCCTTCATGTAATTGACAGTCAAGGAGTAGAGGTTTATAAAGTAAATGGAAGGAAAATCTTATAATTTTTTATTTGGATGATTAGCTGCATGAACAAGCGGGAAAATAGGAACTCTCCTGCATCAATCAGTAATGACATAGAGAAGGAGGAGGATGCACAGTTGCTTGTACTCTCATGGGCAAGCAAAGGAGAATTAAATAGCTCCGGAGAGCGTTGAAACACCAAGAGGAAGATCGCACGCAGCACTTGAGGGGTCGTAGCAAGCAAACCAATCGACGTAGATATCAAGCAAATCACTCCTGGAGTAGCAAGCAAATAGCAGGAGATGCGCAGATCCTGTATGCAACCTCACACCAGTCGATTCAGGGATCGGTGCCCTCCATTGTTGGCAACATTAAAAGCAGGGATTCAGTGCAAGTATGCAAAAATTGCACGAGGAGGGATATCACGCAGCAAACAACAGTACAAGGCAGCGAAACGTCGGTCCCTTCACACCAGTCAATGAACATGCACGCAACAATGATGATGTGGTTCCTCGGAGTGATATTTAACCTGCTACTCTGATACCAAATTAAAAACTGGAGAAATGACACAGCCGGCAGTGAGGCCACAAGGGCTCACAGAAGTGAGACTCCGCTCCCACAATCCATATATCAATTTGATAAATTGGCTAGGATAGACTCTAATAGACTCTAACAGCAGCCTCTTGAATTTGTGTATCTGAAAACTACTTAAACACAAATCCTGCATACAATAAAAATCTCTGCTAACAATTTCCTTTTCCTAAGTATAGAATTTTTCCATTATTCTCTAACACGAGGGAAGCAACATTATCATTTTGAATTATAATATTCAATAAATAAATCTATTGGGCAGTTTTTTTTATAGACTTTCTACTCTTCTTTTTTTAATGTTTTTTTCTCAATGTTATTCTTAAGAGTAGGTACTTTCTTTGTGTTTTCCTTTGTGGAAGGTTGCAAGTCTTGAGTTTTCCCTTGTGGACTGTTGTGGGTTCTCATTCGGAGAGACAAGGTATACACTCACATATACTGAATATTCACATTTTTGCAGAGAAACATTTACTTTAAAATACATTTTTATTTTTATTTTTCATTTTGACTCATTTCTATAGGAGCTTTGATTAATTTTCTTTTTGTTTTATCAATTCATTACAAATTACAGATGAAATGTCTCGGAGTCATTTTTTTTTTCCAATCTCCATATAATTTTGAATATTTTTGTTCAAAGCATTTTATGATTTAATCCCAACATAATATCATCTTAAGCATTCGAGTAATTGTGATTCTCTATTAATATTTGTGTTTTAAGATTTTGAGCTTAGAACAACATTGGGTTGTGGAATGCAGCGGAGTACCCTGCAAAACCTGATATCCATTCTCCTTGCTTTTAATGGACTCTTCTAATAAATTGATTTTGATAGGGAATTCAAATGTTTTTAAAATGTGTGCTTTCATGCTCTTCCAAGAATGTGCTTTTCATTGGAAATTTTAATATTATAATAATGTCTTCAAATAATTCATAATATACACCTCATACTTGAAGAATCAACCATAACCATAGGCGTTTCAAGCCAAGTTACCTCGGTAAGCTTCTCGAATCAAATTATTCATCAATAAATATAAACTAGAGATAAACCACATGTGTCTGACTTTTAGAATTGGTAATATCGAAGTAGGCCTTGGGAGAGAACGCTCAGGGATTTATAACAATATTGATGTTGGTATTGTTATCGCATTGATTGTACGTTGCACTAGAGCCTTGTGCAATCTTAACCAATGGACAACACACCAGGAAAAAACCCACTATCACCTTAGGAAAGGTGTAACATCCCCAGGCTCTCAATCTGGGGAATTCCACCGCAATCATGCTCTGATACCAAT
>ML799706.1:320108-372555 GCA_009831015.1 Picea engelmannii | reverse complement strand
TGGTTCACGGCGCGAAGCTCGCTACGTCCACAGTAATTCCCCCCCCCTAAGAGAACATAGGAGGGTCAAGTATTTCGAGAATATTTGGCTCACAAAGAGCAGCATGTCGCATAGATGAGACTCGAACTTGGGTGGGGAGGAGAAAACTCCCCACCCCAACCAATTGAGCTACAACCACTTGACACACACACACACACACACACACACATATATATATATATATATATATATATATATATATATATATATTCCACTGAGAAAATACTCTTATACAACATTGGTACAGAATCAAGATCTTGGCATAAAAAAAAAAGGAAATACAAATCTTTCTTTATGTGGAGGATAAGTTTTAGCTCTTTTCGTGGAGGATAAATTTTATAAGTATTTACGTAAAAGTGAATAATGTGAAAAGGAAAAAAGGAAAAAAGGAAAAAGTAATCTCTCGTTACGTGGAGGATAAATTTTATAAGTATTCACGTCAAATTGAATAACGTGAAAAGGAAAAAAGGTAAAAGTAATATTTCTTTACGTGGAGGATAAGTTTTATAAATATTCACGTAAAAGTGAATAACATGAAAAGGACCAAAGGTAAAAGTAATCTTTCTTTACGTGGAGGCTAAGTTTTATAAGTGTTCATGTAAAAGTTAACGTGAAGAGGAAGATGATAAAAGTGTGAAAATAAATAAATTTATAAATATATATCTCCGCTGCCCCACCTCCACTGCTCCACATCACCAAAATTGCACACAAATATACACCTCCAACCACTAGAAGTATGAATGATCTAAAAAAATGGTTAGAACAAATAGAAAAGGAATTCAATACACTCAAAGATACCATCAACAAAAATTGTGATAATCTAAAAGATGAGATTAAATAAAGCAATGACGCACTCAAACAAGAGATAACACAAAATATTAAAGGTGAAATTGTGGTAGAATTCAAGATCGAAATGAAAAACAACATATATGTCATGAAGCAAGATCAGGGTCAAAAACATGATGAGCTCGTAAAACTATTAAAAAATCAAGGTTCTCGACGTTGCAACAAGCAAGAGAGTACTTCAAGCTTGTCTAGATCTTCATCACCACCACTTCCACCACCTCCACCACCGCCACCTCCCTATAATCCATCAAGAGGTCCCCAATATCAGGCCTTCATGATATAATACCCACCCAGGGCCAAAATAGAACTTTCAAAATACAACGGAAGTGAAGATCAATGTGTGGCATGGTGTAACAAGGCCGAAGAATTTTTCAATATATATAACATTACAACAGATGAAGAAAAAGTAAAATATGCTTCCATGCATCTAGAAGGTGAAGCATACAATTGGTATATGTGGTGGAAGAAAGAAAATAACTCGTACAACTTAAATTCTTTTAAAAATGGTTTTTTTAAAAGATTCCAGGGAATCACTAAAAACAAATTCTTTTTGAAACTCACCATACTACAAAAAAAGGAAGCGTCGATGAATTCACGCATCAATGGGAAGCTCTTGCCACACGAGTATTCGGGCTATCTATAGAGAAATTACTCCAATCTTATCTGGGAGGTCTTAAATCGCATATCCAAAACGAATTAAAAATGCATCACGTTCCTTCTGTTGAAGTAGCAAGGCATAAGGCTAAAGCTGCAGAGAAAAAGTTTGAGAGGTTATCATTACAGAGATTTGATAAAACGTATTCATGACAAAAAAACACTGATTGCAGGTTCTATGGAGACAAATGGTCACCAGGTCACAAATATAGCAATTAGAAGTCTAACAAACCTGAAGATGAAATAAGTAATAAAAACAATAATAAGATAATAAAACAAACAAATAACAAATTAATAATAATAAAGGGAATATAATAAATAATTATAAATAGACAGGACTCTTCGTAAAGGGGCACCTTAGGCTATATTTAAGCCACGCCCCCACCTCCCCCTCAATGTAAATCATCATTCAATAATTAATCTCTCTCTCTCTCTCTCTATATATATATATGTCACTAAGAAAATACTTTTATACAACAGAGGATGGTACCCAAGGTAAACCGGTTGGTTGCAGTTTAGCAATCTAACCCAATGGGGACATGAGTGAGGCCCACAATATTCACAGAGGCAGCCAGCCCAGGGACTTGACCCCGCAACCTCCTGCTTGTAACTCACAACATTCGACCAACCAAGCTAACCGACTGGGCTTGAACCTATTAATCACATCTTCCATTTTATTATATTTTTTTGTCACAAAGAGACACCCAATGCTTTATCGCACTTGAATTAAATAACATGAATTTATCACTTGCCTCTACCTCTGCATCAGGAGACTAAAAACATTGTATTTGAGTTGAAGTAACTATATATAGATAAAAATAAGAGAAAATTAGAATCTTCCTACCCTTTAGAAGCACCAATTGTCACTAGGGCAATGCTTCTTGCAGTATATTTGCTACTTTTCTGCAAATAATTTAAAGTAAAATAGTATATATATTTTTTCATTCATTTTCTGTTATTTTCTGGTGAGATGATGCCCCAGCCTCTCCTCATCTTGCTATTGGTACTTTCTGTACATTTGAGTCCTATTGACCTATCTTTGGTCACAAGTGGATATTAAAAAAAAAGAAGACTATCTAGTCTGTAAGGTAATATGTAGCTTTAGCCTTTACCTTTTGGGTATTAGGGTTTGGAATGCATAATTATTTTCAAGATGCATAAACCAGGGTTTGATGACTCATCTGCAATTAATGCTATAGTTTGGGGCATTATTTGTAATGCTTATTCTAAGATGTCTCCTTAATTACAAATTACCACTATCATAGTGAATGCCTAAGGTTGTAATTTACTACTTTTTGATATTCCTGAAGCGATAACAGGAAGTTGGGAGGAGAGTAGCAGCATTTAGATGCAAGTTGGGTTTTTAGGAGTTAATTTACGGTGGAAGGTAGTGTGGAAAACAGAGAGCATAACAGGGAAGGGTTTTAATCTTCAGGATTCACCATATAGTAATCCTGAATCGACCCTGTGGCTTCTAGTGGCTCCTGGTACATAGGCGAATTGCTCCCTGCAATTTATGTTTCTGTTGTCCAACCATTGTATTGGTTTTAGTCTAATGTGAGAATCTGTGTTTTTCTTTGTTTCCCTTGTAAGGATCTGAATAGTTCCTTTATCATCCATAGTTTTGCAAATATAAACTAGCATCTTACCATCTTCCTAAGGCATCTTAGCTTTTTATATAGAATGTTGGTAACTAGATTTACAAATACTCACGTGGATTGTTTCTAACTCATAGGCTATTTTTATGTGTATGCAGGGATGATGCTGCTAGAGCTCGTTTATGGTTATTCCTGTTCTTTGTGTTATTGATATCTTCCTTTATTGCCCTTTATCTCAGATATACTTGGCCTGCTGTCAGCTTTGCATGTTTTGCAATTCTTTTACCAATATGCTTAAAAATTATTAGACATTTCAAGCTAGCAAGGAAAAGGCAAAGGAGAATGTTGTTACCTTTATCCATGTAAGCCAGAAGACGTTTTGTTTGAATTGGGTCTTGACTGACTTTGAAGGATGCTAGGTTGCTTAGTCTGTCTTGAGGAAAAGCTGACATTGCGAAGGATCTAGTCAGCTTAAGAAAGGAGATGCAAAAGAGGGACTATTAAAGCTTTGCATGTAAATTGGACAAGCTCATTTTTCTGTATATTATTTTTGTCTTTAATGGCCCATGTTTGGCATCGGTTCTAGATGATTTGATGGATTCTTTTAATATGTGCTAAACTATATTGAATTCTGCCACTGAGTTTCAGTTGAGAAGCCTACCATGCAAAGCAGTTATTCAAGCAAAAGAACGTAGATGCAGAAGGCTAATTGAGAAAAGTTTGCATGGAAATAACTTAACCTGTTTTACCAATTCTTTTCTCTGTGGAGTTGCCCATGCTCACTGAGAGTTTTATCATTTATGTGTGCCAGAATTTTGGGAATTTTACTACAGGCTCTGGACTCATTCTTTGTGTAATAAAATATATGGAATTCAGTTATACAGGTTCCAGTCTCCATATTGTCTAACTTATGTAGAAATTTCAGTTCTAACCATCGAGTTGTACTATGTGTGGCAATACAAGTGCCTTAGAGCATCTGTCATCTTTCTAAGATCAAGAAGCCGTTTCCAATAAAAATAGAAATACCTTTTCGTATAGATGACTGATCATGCAATCACTTAATAAAATACAACCTCTGACAACTTATTGGTTAGGTTATGTGAAAATTGCATATATTTTACATTTCAACTGTTAAACTTCGTCTTAATTAGTGGGATGCCAAATACTGTATACATGCCTCTGCCTCGATGGGTGCATGTGTATAAATACATGTTTTTCTTAAAACACGTGATACAAGGTGGGTTTGATTTATTGTTTCAACTGTAGTAGGTTGTTTCCTCATGGTGACCACTAAGCTTTGCATTACAGGGACATAACTCTGGGAGGAATGCACAGGACCATTTTTTTGGTTGATTTGTTTAATGATATTTTTTAGTCCGTTCCTCCTTCATATATTATTTCCAAATGATTATCTTACACTACATTGTACAAATGATAACATTCAAGATTCTTGCAATTATGTGGCTACTCCTCACTCTTTAGCATGGTATTTCTCCTTTTGCTATATGCATCTGTTCAAGGTGTGCACCTGGTTTATGTGTTTACAGCTATGTTTCACAGCAGTTAGGGGATGGGGCGACAGGGGGATGAGTTTCAAGGACAGCTGGAGAGACCCTCCTAAATTTCAGGGTATGGCACAAGGGAGGGCAAGGTACAGGACATAGGGAACAACCCTTTTAAGTCTTTCCGGGAAATTGGAAACTGTAAATAACCGATGTCTTGTTCTGGAAATGTACTCTATTCTGGAGGATACACAGATAAATTGGGATTGGTCCAGCGGTTCTATAGCAGGTTCACATTATGGGGGCCACCAGTTTGAGAACCCATGGAATCGTTGTAGGATCTTTATCTACCAAAAGGACGTGTTTGTTTGAGCTGGGCCCTTTTCTCAACCTAATTCGTAAATGATAATTCGTAAATGATACTAAGTTTATTTGATGTTGAATTCTGTAGCAAAAGGTGGAGAGATTGTCTCTTGATCCCTTTCTTATGCAAAAACCATAGTAAGCACCCAAAAAAGGGGAAAATAGCAGGACGACAAAAGGTAAAATTCGGACAATCCTGCAAAAGTGTAATACAAATAAAAATAGACCTTCGTGTACATGTTCCTATTATGCTATCCAATATACTTCATTTCTCTCTTCCCATTTCCATTTTGCTCGTATTTATTCAACTTGCGAAAAAGGAGTTGTGCATGGGATGGGATTGCTTTGGGAGAGTACAATGGCTCAACTGATGAATTGAGTAGTCAGTGAAGTAATGCAAAGTGAAAATATTCATTTTTATATGCTAGATATATTTTGTTCAAAGTATGTACTATGGTCCATAACCACTGCAAAAGGATGTATTTATAGGGACAAGTCAGATCAATAGCAAAAACTGTTAATATTTGTACATAGTCAGCCATTGCAGACATCCCAAGCCATGGTGAGAACATGGGTGTCTAATAAGTATGCGGTCATGTTTGAGCTCTTAGCTTCACCCTCCCAAAATGGAAGCCCAAAAAAGCAAGGTGGGGGGCCATTACTATTTCTTTTTAGATAGGGGCTTTCTCATCTTGGTGTTGCTTCCTTTGGTTGATTTAGTGGGGTGGGCTTCTAAGTCTTCAAGCCTATTTTATGAAGTTTAGTAGGATAAATTATCCGCTGCTCAACCTATTTTGTGGGTATAAAGGTCCTTTTGTTACATAATTGGAAAGAAAATGGTCACTGGTCCATGTTTGGAAATATGGGGTTTGTTCAGAATAAATTGTTGAAAGGTAAAAAGGAAAATGTCAACTGATGTTTTTTTCTGAGCTTACAGTCACACATCTAGGTTTTTGAGGCCTCAACAGCACTGCTTAGATAATAGGCATAACTATTTATTAATGTCATTTTGATTCAAGCACAAAAGCATGAGAAAGAAAGAGAAAAATTGTACTTGGAATTGAAATTTGTAAGATCAACACACAATGTATATTGCTACCACAATCCAATAACCAATAGATGACCTTGGAGCAAGAAAAAAATTATAAAAATAAAACATAACTAATTGAGACATTCCATAATGACAGAACAAATACATATTCAATTCTCTTATGCATCCTTGTTTTTGTGATTAGGCAAGGTTGGAATTGAAATTTGTAGGATCAACACACAATGTATATCGTTACCACAATCCAATAACCAATAGATGACCCTGGAGCAAGAAATTTTTTTATAAAAATAAAACATAACTAATTGAGACATTCCATAATGACTCAACAAATACATATTCAATTCTCTTATCCATCCCCGTTTTTGTGACCGGGCAAGGTTCAAATGATAGATTAAACTTTGGATTGCTCAACTGGGCCCATCCATGGATGAACAAGGTATCGGTTGTGCATGATACGTTTGGTCACGAGGAATGCCAAAATTATGTGATGTAAGGCCACTCATAGAAAAGGGTTTATGTTGAAATGGTTACTCACAAAAAGATTGTTATTTTCTACATGAAATGGTCTGTCAAAAGGTCATTGCTTTAACATAGTAGGCTGCTCACAAAAAAGCCAATGTTTTCTACATAAAATGGCTGTTCATAGAGAGGTTGAGGTTTTCTACATGAAATGGTCACTCAAAGAGACCTACTCTACAATGATATTAGGTGGTCACTCAAAGAGACCTACTCTACAATGATATTAGGTTTAACATTCCTTTTGTATTTTGATTTAATATGTGAGGTAATTAATAATAAAAAATGTTAATGCCAGTTTGGATTCTCATTCTAAAAATGTCAACTATGATTATCCACTTTAATATCTAGTCTGGAGTTTATCCTTAACCAGTGATAAATGAAAACAATAAAGAAATGGATTACTATATCCATATATAAGTGTTTAATAGCCACTCCTTCCTGATTTTGTTATATTTTCATTTTTATATGTGTGCAATCCGAATAGGAATTACTTTCTAAACAAGCTTTCTTGTTAACAAAATATATTATATTTTTGTTTTTTAAAATATAAGTTTATCACACAATTGACTTATTCTACAAGTTTACTATAATAAGAGAGAAATTTCATATTATGTCTAGTTTACTAACAAAAAAATAAAACTTTTTTATGAGTAATTAGAAGAACTTATGACAACCCACTTTTGGCTACTTCTTACAATTCATTCATGTCATAAATAAAAAAATGTATGTATATTAAAGGGATATATATTCATTCTTCTCATGTGTAACTTTATTTGAAAATATAATTATTTCATGTTAAATGGCTATAAATTGTTAAGCTTTCCGGCTGGTTGAGATAATTCTATGGATTGATAATACTCATGTAAATACGAATTGGAATATGTCAAGGTTCATAATATGTAGATATATTTTTTTAATATGATATCTATAAAAAAATGTAAATATAAGTTCCTCTTCATATTAGGGTAAATAATGTATTTAGAACTAGTTCAAGGTAAAAAATAATGACTTTATTCATAATGCTCTATATACATTAGTTTTAATGATAATTATTTTTTTGAAAGATTAATGAAATATTGTAAATGTAGAAAGCTGATATGTTTTCAAAAAATTAATTTCTTTATATTACACTCATAATAAAAAATAATTTCGACGTGTTTTGCTCTAATTTCCTGAAGCTAAACACTCATTAAACAAATCCAAATTCAATATTTTTTTTAAGTTTGCATAAAAACAATTTTTTCTTTTCTTTCTAAACACATGTATAAGTCTTAAAAGTGGCCACTTTTTAAGATTATGAATCAATGAATTAGAAAAGTAGAACCTAATAGTTAGAAAAATGTTGATATCTAAACTTTCTATGAGGAAATTTAAAATGACAAATCCATGGATTTGTGGTCTATTTCATAACTATGTTCGAACAAAGAAATTTAACACAAGTTATCCATGATAAACAAGAAACTATAAAACTAAAAGAACCTCCATCCCAAAACATTATTATGAGTAGTGAATGAAATCTAGAATTATTAACAATAGTGATAAAAGTATTCATAGAAATAAAAGATGTATCTACATGGATGTATAAAGTGTGCATCTCCAAAAACTCGCATGCCTTACATCAAGTTGATGGAAGATGAGAACTCAATCATGAAGAGACCATATCAAATGAGCAACAAACATGTTGAGCAAGTATATGTCAAAATCAATCAAATGTTAGAAGTTGGTATGAACTTTAACAATAGTGATAAAAGTATTCATAGAAATAAAAGATGTATCTACATGGATGTATAAGGAACTAAAGTGTGCATTTCCAAAAACTCACATGCCTTACATCAAGTTGATGGAAGATGAGAACCCAATCATGAAGAGACCATATCAAATGAGCGACAAACATGTTGAACAAGTATATGCCAAAATCAATCAAATGTTAGAAGTTGGTATGAACTTTAAGGTTAGTGAAATTGATTAGGTGTCACCACTAGTGATAATGCCAAAGAAAGAGATGGACAAGTTGAGAATATGTTGTGATTACCTAGAACTTGATGCAACAATTATTAAAGATTTGTTCTCTATATCATTTATAGATACCATAGACTTACAATTCCTCATCAGATTTTATGTGTATGTAACCAAATCAACCATGTCGAGGACAAAACCCCCAGGGTGTAGATCAGTGTGGGATGGAGTGCATTGTTAAGGCACACCATTATGTGAGGTCACCGGATCGAAACCTCAACTTACCTTGTGTGTCGTGTGTGGGGAAGCGTGGGCATGCTTGGAGGTTATAGTGGTAGTGGTTGGAATTGACCCTATGTCACACGAGTACCAGCCCAACCTAGTTGCCAATTCTGCCAGATAAAAAATAAAACCCTGTCGAGGAGAAAGATAAATTGAAGACTACATCCATGTTAGGAAAGGGAATTTATGCCTATAATTGGATGTCATTCAGATTATATAATGTGCGAACAATATTATAGAGAATGATAGTATATGTATTCTTTGAAATTCCAACAATAGATCTAAAGACATTCTTGGATGATTGGTGAATAGATCTAAAGGAATTATTGGATGATTGGTGAATCCATTGATCACAAGACCGACATTTGGAAGCTTCAGTAGAATGCAAGAGAATGTATCAAATAGTATGATTATTAGAGGCCATCAAAATGTAGATTATTATTCCTCTATGGAACATTAGTGGGCTATATAGAGTGTGAGAGTGGACTTAAAAAATATCCATATAAGATACAAGTGATTATGATGATGGAAGTTCATGAACTAAGCATTACCAATTATTCATTAAAATTTATGTTGTGATTATACTTTGATGGACTACTTAACAAGGAAGTGGGTGCCATTTAAATGGGGCAACATGCAACAAGAATCATTTGAAAATCTAAAATTGGTGATGGGATCATGAGTTCCATGTATATGCTTCTAATTGCATGATTGTATTTTTTTTTATTTTTTTATCCAGGTTTTTAACATAATGGTTATTGTATTAATTAAAACTTGTCCTTGTTACCATTGAATATATACAACAATCGTTTCAAAAAAATAAAATAAAAAAAATGTCTAAGATCAACCAAAAATTTCAAAAGATCCATGAAACTACTAAGCATACATATCCAAGTCCATTACAAAATTCAAAAAAGAGATATCTAAAATCAACAATTTTTTCAAAAAGATATATGAAACTGCTAAGTGTACATATCTAGGTCCACCTCCCAAGGTATATTGCTTAACATATTTTCCCATCAATAAAAAAATGGTGACAAAACATAAAAAATTTAACATAATCAAAACCCAAGGAGGGTGCCAACTACATATTCCACTCACACAAAGGCACTGGTGTCTTTTGAGGAATTAGTAGAGCATGCATGTTGGTTAGGAGATGACAGAATCAAGTCTCAAGGAGGGAAGCTGATAAAGATGGAGAGTTGAACCAAAATGTGTTATGTGATGGTGAGGGATGTGTCCACTATTAAAAAATTCCATGTAAAGAATTCATAGAGACACGCAGGTGTAATGTTCCTCAACCCAATTGAGGTCTATTACATACAAAATTACACATAAATTAAAAATTTTCTGCTAACTAATTTCTTGTAGCTTACCAGCTATGAATTACACACAAATTAAACTATTGTCTGATACTATTAATTATATGCATCTACAACATGCTAAAATCGACATGAATGTAGTTTAATAACTCAAAACAACAACATATAAATCCTTTTTAAACATAGAGTTTATGCACAACAATTTAACTCATAAATATAACACATAAAATAGATAAAACATATAAAACAGATAAAACACTTATCTTTTAAAAATAATTGTGCAAATAGTTGTTTGGGATGGACGTTCTACTCAACCATAGACTTGTTGTTCCAAATATCAACAACAAGTCACCCCCGAGGCGGGGCTAGCAATCCACAAAAGAGGGTGGTCTCTCACTATCCACTCATAGCTCTGAAAATCCCACAACCCATTCTCCTACAACTATCCTGATTTTCCATCAGTGCTCTTCCTCTTGACCTTCCCAATCCAAGGAATGTAACCCTTCACTGCTCTTGATCCATCAAATGTCCCATTCGTTTATCAAGGTCTCTCTAGAATAGGTAACTAGGAATCTCACTACTGGGAACCTCAAGGGAGCTCAATGCTAGGAAAACTACTAGGAAAATAGTAGTTATCACTTGTTGTTATAGTGAAACTCACACAAGAGTTCACTCTTCAGGCCTGACAACCCGACTCTTCAATATTTTTCTCAAAATATGCTTCGGAATTCACCCTCCATGGTTGCTTCAGCTCCAATGTTCTTCTTCCTTGTTCATGCAAAACATGACTATCTAAAGTTGCTATAACTCCCCATATGAGTTTCCTCTCCTTTGGCTTGCTTGCTTGAATTACACACTTCCCCTAGTTGATTGTACTCATCCCCCATACTCCCAATAACTATGGGATGTGACTTTTCACACCCACCTTCTTACATGTATTCAATGATTGGCTTTGGGGACACTCAATCAGAAATTAGAAGGTTCATATACCAATAATAATTTTAGGAAGTGGGTTGAATTAATAGACATGGGTAATTCCCCCTTGGACCCATCTCTTAGACATTCTATTAGAACCTTCCCCTCTTGTGAATTAATTAAGCCCCCATCTCTGTCCATATCCCCCAGTAGCTAGCATCACATTTTATTTATTAAAATTTAGAAATACAATTCCCATATACATCGCTTGGCCATGGCCATACATTATATCTACATTAAATGTTAATTTAAAATGGAGATTATAGAGGGGGTGTTACAACATGGCTCTTGCTCCCACTTGCGCAAGGTCGAGAGTTGTTTCCTTGCCTCAAATGATGGTGTCACTCACCTTATTCCCCTTGTTAACCATGGATTCAAACTAAGATTTCCACTTGTCTACAACCAAAGCTGAATAGATACATTATCATGTGTCTCCACTATATTCTTTTCTCATTGGCATGGGCCTTTCCTTAGTTCATAGATCTTTTCCCTCCCACAACAACAACAATGCCTATGCACCATGGTTCGAGAGTGCACAAGAGATTACACACCAAAACACCAGCAAAACAACTGACATGGCCACTTGTAGAGCTAAGATAACAACCATGCTAGACCACCAATGGAGTTGTCGGCAACACTCCTCAATATATCCCAATAGCTACAAGAGAAACATGGAAGAAAGACAAGTGTGAGAACCCCAACATAAAATCCTCCATATACCAAGAAGTAATAACGCTTGGTTGAGCTAAATTGACATATAATAAATCGATCAAGGATCACTTGTAGTCCCACACACAGTGTTAGTAGAGACCAACACTAGACACCTAAGATTCCATTGCATGAGTAAATAAAGTTAGTCGAATACAAAGGGGGGATTCAATCCCTCAACCGCTTTGAGATCCTTTCAATGTGACAGGTGAAGAATCGGGGCTCCCCCTTCCCTTGATTCATGTTTTTTTTTTTCTTTTTTTCTTTTTTTTCTTGTTTTTTTTTATATGGTAGTGGGGCTATTCATGGATGAAACATTGTAAGCCTTTAAATTATATCCTTTCTCACATTGTGAGTCTTTTAAGTTCCATCTTTTCCTTCTTTAATATTAACCTCCACATAGCCCATTATGTCAACATCAAGATTATTAGGAAATTTCACTTAGAAATAAGATATCTAAGTAGAATCCCCAACAATAGTGGCTTCCAATATGGCTTGCCAACTTAGAATTTGTAGTTCTTGGAAGGAAACAAGAATCCCTACTTCATTTTTTGTGGCTTGTCCAGTCCTCTAGGTGAATTCTACCTCCTTCTATCCTTTATGATCAAAGATTGTCCTCATCACTCCTGCCACTACTACTTTACAATTTTTTTTGTTATTGAACTTTGTTTAAAGACAAAAATTGAGACATTGAATATGATATATGTTGTAAAAATTTTTTAACACTACTTATTAGGTACTGCCACTACTAAGGTAAATGATAAAATTCTGATTTCACATCCTTTCATACCAATTTCTCACCAAAGTGGTATGGTATGAGGATATTGGAGATTACCTTGCAACCAAAAAGTATCTACCATCCACCAAAAATACCTATGGAAAAAGAAGTCAATAAAGAAATCAAATCTATTTCAACTAATCCATGGATTGCTATATCATGTGAAAAAGGCCATGTCTTAAAAAGTTAATAGTGGTGAAGAAGATTCTTTTGTTTAAGAGAAAATGGCGAACATTATTTAAAAATGGTCACATACGATTAAGATTAATAATATACCAAAGGACAAAAGACTCACTAGACAAATTTCCATGCCCTTATATCCAATACAACCACAAAATATGCATAAAATTAAAGATGGGGATTCAATTTCATAGGACCATATTTCACTGTGGCTATACGATACAGTACAAAATGGGTAGAAGTGAAAGCCTTATTTGACGAGGTTGTAAAAGTACAATAAAATTCATTTGTAAGAATAAAATAATGAGATATAGTTTTCCATTTATAAAGGTAGTCATTTTGCTCAGTGTAGTTTTTATAATTACCTTAGTTTGAACAACCTAACAAAGGCTACTAATAAGATTCCACATTCTATTATTCACAAAATATATAGCATAGAATGAAAAGTATGGAAAGAATAATTACTAGTAGTACTACCACTTGTAGTAGAAAAATGGATTTACTCCATTTCAATTAATGTAATGACGACAAGTTTTGGTTTTGTTGATGAGGTTTGTGTGATTTTGATCAACAATAGGGTTTATGTCCGGTGAGGAGTCTTGATTAGATCTCTTGCCATTTAGAATAGGAAACCTATCTAGATTATGGCTTGACAACCATTACTGGTTTGGGGTTTACCGATGGTGGCTCAGTTCAACAATGATGGTTTCTAAGATAATGAGTGAAATGAAACTAATACAAGATGCATGCTCTTGGTTGAATCTAAAGGTAACCAAGAAGTAAACACAAAACCATACATGTACTATCAATGGCCCGATAAATAGTTCACACAGAGAAAATACAAGAATATGAGTAAACAACTGCAACCCATGATAGTTTAGCATTAAGACAATCATTTACAGTCCTATGTTCACAAATTCAGACAAATATTCCCTAAAAAACATAAATAATAATGCAACAAACACACATAAGAATAGTCTATAATGTGAAAGACATTTACACAACCCCAGTTCCAAGAAAAAAGTAGCAGAATAATCCACAACAAGTGCAACACAAGAATCAAAGTTCTCCAGAAATAGCTTAGTCAAACAAGTTTCTTCTCATTAAAGTTTCAATATAGTACATGAAAGCTCCAAGAGCCAAAAGCCCCTTTGAAATGGTTCATCTTTGGTTTATATAGTTGAGTTTAGTAATTGTTCCTTAGGACTTCTTGGATTCCCAAGAAACAATTACAAAGTCTTCACCTTACACATTTTGTTTCTTCCTAATTTATGAAAAAGAAAAGATGAAATATGCTATGAAATTTTTCGAGATGGAGACTCTGTGTGAAGTTTTGAAACGTCCAACGCTTCGAGTGGACACTCCACCCATCATCAAGGACATAAGAAGTTTGATGAGTTAGAAAAGAGTGCTGAGTTTGTAATTATAGGAAAGAATTGGCAGGTAACCATTATGGTGAAGAGAGAAAGTAACAACTAGTAATGAATAAAAATTAAAAATAATTATAAATAGTCGTTGAGATTAGGTAAGGTGAAAAATATTAGGGTTACAAATTGAGAAGAAGGTTCATTGAGAGAAAAAGAATAATTGAGATTGAGAGAAAAAGAATAATCAAAAGAGAAATAATAATAAAGTAAATAATAATAGGGTAATAATTAAAAGAATTGAGAGAAATTAAGAATAAATAAAAAGGGGAATTAATAATAAAGTTTAGATTAGGTAAGGTGAAAAATATTAGGGTTACAAATTGGGAAGAAGGTTCGTTGAGAGAATTAAGAATAATTAAAGGGGAAATAATAATAAAGTCTTATAATAATAGGGTAATAATTAAAAGGAAATAAGGAAGAGATATGGAGTTTAGTAATGGTCCAAGTAATTAAAAAGGGGATAAAAAGAGGTTAGAAAATTAAGATTTTTAAGATGAAAAAATAGAGTATGAAATGAAATAGAGTAATAAAGGAAATGAGGAGAATGAGGAGAGAGAAAAAATAATTGACCAAAGTTTCGGACATTAGGGGAAGTGTGAAAGAAGATGATAAAGTGGAATAAAGAATTAGGAGGATTTTGTGAGATAAGATTATGAAAAAAGATTAATAAAAAAATTTGAGAGAGAAGGAGGGGCAATAATCTTGGAATAGAGCAAAGGGAGAGGGTTTAAGAGAAAATGATATTGTGTAGTTATGGGAAATATCGAGTTAAAGGGGGAAGATAATTCAATGAGGTCCAAGGGGATCGAAGAGATTAATGGAAAATATGCGAGAAATTGGATCCGTTAGATGCAAGGAAAGGGATCTACGAGAGGAGAGAGGAGGAAGACTTGTGGTTAAGGTGATGAATGGTAGGCTTCTAGGATTGGCTAAGTTTGTAGCCATCTTCCTGATTGAAGTTATTGGGATGTTTTTTTTTATTTCTAGGGTTTCCCGAATGAGACAAGAGGAGTAATGAGGGGTTGAGGCTAAGATTTTTGACTCTTCAAAGAAAATAAGATGCTTGGATTTAGAGGAGTGTTCGACGATAACTGATTTTGAAATTCGATTATAGGTAGTATCAACTATATGCTCTTTGAGCCTGGATTTGAAGGTTTGATCCGAATTTATGAGCGGAACGAAATGAAACACAAATATATAACATTAACACTGATACACAAAGAATAATAATAGAGATACAATGAAACTTAACTTCTATTCAATAAAGAAATCTGTTGAAACTGTAAAATGCAGAATGAAACAATCTTGCTCGAATGGTGGTAGTTCATCACTAAGAAGAGATGTGGTGGTTGTGCACATTCGTCTGAGAACATTACAATGAAGCCTACATGCCTTTTTAGCATCAAGAATTAATCAGAAAAACCTATACATCCAAAAACCTAACCCTAGGAGATGAAGCACCAAATGTCATGTGGGCCCTGATGGGGTAAGATGGTACATCAACTTCCCAGGGTCGTAATTTTTGCATATGATCTTTGTTTTAGACACACGATAGCTATTGGAAAGGTCTATCCGAGGACTACAAATTATTCCATCACACTCTGAATCTCTCTATAGTGTGACTATGGCAGGCCCAAAAAACATTTTTTAGGGCCTCAAAACGGACCCAAAAGTTTAGGACCCGAAAAGCCAGAAAAAAACTACCAAGATGAAAATTGTATGTGAGCCAGTTGGAAGAGGTGGGTGGTAACCGATATCCACCTGGATCAATCCTCCCTCCTTAGGAAGAAATGGTCTCCATTGCGTTGAGTTCCCCCATCAGATGAGGAAATTTTTGTTGAATTTGGCCCTGAGTGAGCCACTTGCCTTGGTGCAGGCTCTGCCCTGCTTTGACAACATGATAAAGTTGAAGCTTCTATTGGTGAGTTCCCTTGACCTGTGTGTCCATGATTTTATCAATGGATGCATGTTCCATGCATTTGGGGTTGATCTCTATCTGTGTCAAATGTTCTGCTATCTTTGAGGTGTTCAATAAGGGTGGAAAGTATCGTCGAAGGAGGTCCACATTAAACATTGGGTGAAAGCCAAGGAGCGGGGGAATGTTGAGCTCAAAATCATTTTCACCCATAGCCTTGATGATGGTGTAAGTTCCATAGTGAAGTGGACAAATCTTTCGATGGGGTCTTGTAATACGTTCCTTCTGCAAGTGAAACCAAACTTTATCTCCCACCTAAAACTTGTGTGGCACCTAGTGTTGATCATGGCGTTGCTTGTATTTGGCGCTGGACTTCTACAAAATATCCTAAACCTATTGGAATATGTCTTGGATTCAGTCAATGAACCAGGTGGGTTTTTCAGCTTTGGTTTGAGCATGGGATGATTCTACCTATGTGGACGCAAGGGGTAGTGCAACATTCATGGGACCCAATGGTTGAAATCCCAACCCCACCTAACATGGGTTGTGGTCGGTGGAGCTATGTATGGCTCTATTGTAACTATGTTGAACATAGGGAAGACTCTCATCCCATGTGTTCAGATGCTTGGAATTGTACATGCGCAAGATATGCACGATCATTATGTGAATGACCTCAATTTGGCCATCCGTTTGAGGGTGGAAGGTCATGGATTTGGTGAGCTTGGTGTCCAGTCGTGACCAAAGGCTCGACCAGAATGTGTTGAGGAACCGGTTGTCCCAATATGAGATGATGATTTGTGGTACACCAAAATGTACCCACACTCTTTCTAAGAAGATCTTGGCAGTGGCCTCCACTGTGATGCTCTTCTTGCGGGCGACCATAATCTCCATCTTGGAAAATTGATCAACAACCATGAAAACACAGTCATTTCCTGCTTGGTTGAAGGAAGCCCCAACATGTGTTCCATCGAGATGGATTCCCAGGGCTTGTCGAGAGTAGGTAGAGGGGTATACATGCCTTATTTCTTAATGGCCAGTTTGGCAATGGCGTAGGTCATGTAGGACCTGATATACTTGCTAACATCCTATCAAAGTTTCAACCAATAGAAATGTTGTTGCAACACTACCACTTTATTTTCTATGTAGAAGTGTCCTGCCACCCGACTGTAGTGAGCATCCCAAATCAACTTTGCTTGCTCGTTTGATGGGACGTAGAGATGGCCCAAATGGCACAACAACCTATCCTGAAGATGGAAATCAGTGACAATTGTGTTTGTGCCCAACATATGGTAGGTAGTGGTAAAGTTAGGATCTCTCTCGTAGAGTTGGGGCCATCTAGAGGTCTCATGTCCCTAGGGGTCTAGCACTGTGGTTAGTGCTGCAACTGGAGGTCGACTGAGGAAGTCAATGACACAGTTAGTTCTCCCTATCTTATACTTGATGTTGAGATGGAAATGCTACAAGTATGTGGACCACTTATGATAGTGGTCATTCTACAATTTGCCTTATGTCTACATGAACTGCAGAGGCTTATGATCAGTGTGGATGACTCTCCTTCCCGAGAATGTAATGCCTCCACTAGAAGCAGGCTTGTACATTGGAGTACATTTATTTATCGTAAGTGGGGTACTTACGGACGGTATCTGACAGTGTCTCATTATGATAGGCCACGAGATGTCCATGTTGAGTGAGAATTGTGCCCACAACACAGTCTAAAGCATTTGTCTCAATCTCAAAAGGTTGTTGCAAGTCAGGTAATGAGAGCATCGGGGCTAAGCACAAAAATTGATTCAAATCATCGAACACTTTCCGTTGCGACTAGCCCCACATGAATGTTTCCTTGCCACCACCCCTGTCCACTTGGGTAAGGGCCCATGCAATGTGGGAGAATCCCAACATGAACCTGCGATAGAAATTGGCAAGGCCTAAGAAGCTCTGAATCTCAATGAGTGTGGTCGGGGCTAGCCAGTCACAGATGACCTAGAGCTTCACTGGATTGACATGCACCCCATGCTCATCAACAATGTAGCCTAGGTACTGAACTCTATTCATGTCGAAGGAGCATTTTCCCAAATTTGCATATATCTTGTGTTGTCGCAGAGTGTGCAGAACCTGTTGAATGTGTTGTAATTGTTCCACCCAAATATTGTTGAAGATGAGGATGTCATCCAAATAAACCACCAAAAAATAATTGGTGAAAGGCCGCAAGATATCATCCATCATCCTCATGAAATTTGATGGGGATTTTTGCAAGCCAAAGGGCATGACCAACCATTCAAAAAGACCTTCTTTGGACTTGAAAGTCGTCTTCCATACATTGGTTTACTCTATTGGGACTTGGTGGTAGCCAGAGTTCAGATCAATCTTACTGAATTATTTGGCCTCTTTGAACTGGTCAAGGAGATCATCAATTCAGGGAATCGGGTACCGGTTCCTGATTGTGATTTTATTTAGGGCCCGATAATCAATGCAGAGTTGTCAGGTCTCGTCTTTCTTCTACATCAACACAATTGGGCTTCCACAAGGTGATGATCTTGGTCGGATGTGCCTATTTTTGAGAAAATCTTGGATCTGGCACTTGATTTCCTCATTTTTTGACAGAGAGAAATGATAGATTGGCTCATTAGGTAGCGGTGCACCAGGGGTCAGATTGATTGAGTGCTTGACCTAACAGTGCAGAGGTACCCAAGTGGGTGAGGAGAAGATGTATTTGTTTTCTTCCACGACCTTATCCACTTTCTTCTGCTGCTTGGAGAGACTTGTCACGGAGGCCATGGATGTGGCTGCAACCTTCCACTCACTTTGAGCGTGAATCACGAAGAAGGAAAACTTCTTGGTCCAAGAGATGACCTTCCTGCATTGCTTGGCAGAGATCAAGGAAATGGCAGTAGATGGGACTACCTAGGGTATCCTGTACAATTTCATGTCCAAAGTAATAATAACACTACGGGGCCTAGACTCATATTCAACATGACGTTTCCATAAACAAGTTTGGCCCAAAAGAACATAAAAAACTTCAAGGGGGGTGACATCACACAATACCTAATCTTTGAAGGGATTGATGTCATAGGCCAAGAAACACTATTGGTTGATGTGGAGATCACTCTCTTGGTGGAGCCATCTGATGGTGTATGAATGTGGGTGTGTTGTTGTCAGTAGAGCCAACCACTTTACGACCTCCATTGAGATGAGGTTCTTCTAGCTACCGCTATCAATGATGAAGTGCAACAGAGTACCCTTCACCCACATCTATGAATGAAAGAGGCACTCACCTTCCTCTGGTTCATCAAGTTCACCAGGCTGGACCTTGGTGGTAGAAACAGTGGCACTGGGTTCTTCATCAATGATCCATATCCCTTTTTCTAGTTCTGACTTAGAGTTGGAGCCCACATCTTATTCAGAGGCTTTCACCTCGACCACCATTGACTGCTTTGAGCGACATTCAGTGGTGTTATGCCAGGGGATCTTATGGAACTCACACCATTTCCTAGTGTGTTTCTTTGTATTCCCATTGTCCTTCTTTGTTTGTGGTTTAGAATGGTTGTCCCGAGGCTGTCCATCCCTGCTCTGCCCTTTGTTCTACGAGTTGGGGCCGCCTTTTCCTTGCTTCTATTGTGAGGGGTTCACAAACCCAAAATGTTGCGTTTTTTTTTTAAACTTCTGCTCGATTTTGACAACATATCGATAGGCCACGCCTAAGGACGAGATGTCTAGAAACTCAATTTTTGTCTAGATGTATCTATGTATACCGTCACGGTACTTGAGAACCAGATGCCACTCAAAGTCTTTGATACCCATCTTGGTGCGCAAGGTATGTAAGACATTGGTGAACTCTGACACTGTTTGGTCCCTTTCCTGTCACAATGTAGTCCATCTTATATATAAGTCATCATAACTTCCAACAGGGTAGTATTGTTCCTTAATAGCATCCCTGAAAGAACCCCAAGTGGGTGCGACTACAAATAATGTATATCTATCTATTTCCTTTTGCTCACAGAAATTCTCCCACCAATCTTTGACATGGGGGACGACCTTAAGGAGTGAAAATGTAATATTTTCTCTATTGAAAATTTATGGACATAAAAATACCCTTCTATAAGGTTTAACCAATTGTCTACAACATCTGCATCTATTTGACCTTCAAATATAGGAATATCAAAATAGATTTGTACCTTGAAGGGGGTGGCGCCTCTGCTCGAGGAAGATGCATCGTATGTTGGAAGTCATCGAAGAATTTGCGCAAAATTATCCATCATCTCGTTCCTTAGTCACGAGAGGGAATCCTCAAGCAACAGTTTAAAGGGATCTCGTGCCCCATCATATCTCTTTTCTTCCCCCATGGGCGGTTGTCGTGTTTGGCGAGGCCAATCTTGCAAAGGCTCAACTACTTCGAGTCCTAACTGCTTATACCATGACCTCGTTGGGGCCATGCACAAAGAAACAAATTAAGAGTAGACCTCTCTGATACCATTGATCCAGATTTATGAGCGAAATGAAATGAAACACAAATCTATAACATTAACACGGATATACAAAGAACAATAACAGAGATACAATGAAACTTAACTTCTATTCAATAAATAAATCTATTGAAACTGAAAAATGCAAAATAAAACAATCTTGCTCGAATGGTGGTAGCTAATCTTTAAGAAGAGATGTGGCAGCTACACACATTCACCTGAGCACATTACAATGAGGCCTCCAATCCTTTTTAGCATCGAGAAGTAATCAAAAAACCATAGACATCCAAAAACCTAACTCTAGGAGATGAAGCACGAAAAGTCATGTGGGCCTCGATGGGGTAAGTTGGTACATCAACTTCCCGGGGTCGTAACTTTTGCATATGATCTCTGTTTTAGGCGCACGATAACCCATTGGAAAGGTCTATCCGAGAAATACACATTACACTTTTACACTCTAACTCCATCTACAATGTGATTATGGCGGGCCCAAAAAACGTTGTTTAGGGCCTCAAAATGGCCTCAGAAGTTTAGGACCTAGAAAGCTAGAAAAAAATTACCAAGATGAAAATTGTATGTGAGCCAATTGGAAGAGGTGGGTGGCCATCGATATCCACCTAGATCAAGGTTCTACCAGTTTTTCCTATGTAGGATTTTCCACAGGAGCACGAAATTTGGTAAACTCTTGGGCCAAGCATTGGGTCCGATTTATCTTTGGAAGACCTGAAAAGTTGTTTGAGGGTTTTGTAAGGTTTGAACACCATTCTAATATTCATTTTAGCTAGGAGTTTCGCAATGTGATGAAATATACAAAAAATAATAATGAAACACACAAATTCATATTTTTATCCTATGTTTCCCCTTTGTCTTTATCTCTTCTTCCTCTTTTCTCTTTTGAGCTTCTCGTTCAACGGTTGCTTCAGATTCTTTCTTTCTCAGTTCAATCTCTGTTGTGGTTGTTGCTTCTTCTCTCTTGTTCTCTTCTTCTTTTGTTGTCATTGTTGTCGTTACTTCGTCTTCTTTCCTCTTTCGTTTAGCGTCTTCTTTGTCCTTCCTCTGTTGCTTTGTTGTTGATGTTGTTTCCGGTACATCATCTTTTGTTGTAGATTTCATTCGCAAAGACACTATTGTGTACTAGCGGATCCTCCTTGTCTTGATGTAGATTATTTTTTAGTTCCCTTCTTTACATGCCATGTATTTAGATTCCTATGTATGACCTTCTTTCAATATTGGTACCTGACTGTCGTTCACCACCAAATACATGAGTTGCTTGTATAAAACTTCAAAATATAATAAAAAATGTATATAAACATGAATAAATTAATTGGTAGTTGAGTGAGTAGTTCAGATATACTTCCATAATTTTGATCTTTTGTCCCTTTGATGATGATTTCACAGATATCCCCGCTGAAATGTTGTGTTATGAGGTTCTTGGGTTAATAACATTATGCCAGTATGAAAAATTTAAAATATGGAACGAATGGTGAGGAATATCTTGAAACCTATAATTAGGAAGTTGTATATCTCGGCAAGACCTTTCCAACGATATAAGGTGTGTGCGAAACATAGCCCGGAGTCAAAATTCATGGAAAAAATATGACACGTCATTTCATAGAATAAGATACATGAAGATCCCAACACATGTAGTATGTCGAGGTGAGAGGCATATCTTGAATATTATGCACGCTACGTGGTGTCGGCAGTTGGAGAGGATCTAAGATCGTCGAAACATAAAATGTCAAAGGTTATAAGACATGGTGAAAGAAATAGTTTAAAATGAATTAGATTATGATTAAGGGGGGCATATGGTTGAGTGGCCCCCTCCTCCCTCCACATTATTTTAAGGTTTAAATATAAATATAATAACTAATGGTAGGGGGCGAAGGCCTTATGGGTTGTGGCCCCCATCCACCTCACATAAACTTCAATATACGTCACCACATCTTTAAACCATTGGAACTTGCACACCTTAGAACTATTGCAAGGTTTGACTTGCCCACTTTTGTCCACTCTCAAAAGATATCATTGGAATCGCATTGTTTGGCCGATATGTGAACGTTACATAGGTTATATGATACATAGTTTTAGGAAGTTGGGGAGGGGGGAGGGTGATCGAATTGGCTATGGCCCCTTCCTCCCTCCACATTGTTTTAAGGTTTAAATATAACGTGCATTTTTAAAAACAAACACACTTGTTTTATTGTATAGACCTTTTTTATTAAATCATGAGTCATGAAAAAAAGAAAACCCATGTTTTTATTTTTAATTTTTTAAAGCCATTTTAATATTTTTTTTTATATTTAATTTTATTTTGTAAATATGACATTGCATAGTGGCATGGATCGATATGTTTGACTGGTGTTTAATGATGTTAAAAGGGGGTTGCCGCAACTTAACTTGACTTAAGAGGTCCATAACTTGCTCATACGATGCTCAATTGAGGTGTCATTTTTTGCAAAGAGAATGAGGAGACATTTCTAATGAGAGAACTTACCTCTTCATTTAAGTAGTTTAGTAGTTTCATGGTTAATGAGGTTTGCTTAACAATAAAATTTTTATGGTCATTTTGGCACTCTGGACCTTAGATTTCGATTCTGTAAGTGGCACTGGATTCGTAATCACGCAAAACATATAGTTGACCTGTTTTAGAGGTGAAAAATCCACTTTGATTAGTACCCAAAATTATGAGCGAAGACATTTTTTAATAAAATTTTGGGCCCCGTTCTTGCAACTTCTTCACCTGAATTCAGTTCCATCAATTCGTGCGACATATGTGTTATATAAGCTCTCAATCTATCCATTGGAACTAAGATCATCCATCAATAGTTGAGAAATATAATCTTGTGAAAATGACCAACTAACATTTGGGGGGCACTTGATACTGAGTACATGACAAGAGTACCAATTCTTATCTAAGAACCAATTCGGAGCCAACCTATGCCTAGTAGACGCTACAAACAATCCTCATAATGATAAATGAAATTTTTAAGGTCAAGGTTAGTGATATAATCCAAAGGTGCAAAACATACATGTAGATATGATGAGCATAATAAAAGATGTCAGTGACATAGGAAAACTTGATAAGACTATTATCACACTCAATCAAGACTACAACATGACATTGTTCAAAACCAACATGCAATCAAACATCAATGATCCAATCAAAAAGGAAATGCTTAACCATTGAAAATCAAAAGAACCTTGCCAATGGGTGTAGTGATCAAAGGATCTAAGTTGGAAGAATTTAGGAGGGGCCTCAAGATGTAAATGTCTTGCCAATATGCCCTATGTCGGTGGGAAAAGTGAATTCCAATTTGATGTATCGGTTGGAAATTTTAATTACTCGCTGATACACTATGTGTCAACGAGAAATGTTAATCCTTTATCGACACACGGTGTATCAATGAGCAATTAAGATCTTCATTTTCTCAAACGATCATGTCTAGTAAAAAGGAAAAGAATTTTAAGTGTCTAAAATTGATAAGCAAGATGCTGAGAAATTATAATGGCCAAAGTAATGGGGGGGGGATTTCTTCTCTTAAAGTAACGGTTTTAGAAGCGAAGAGAAGAAATTACAGGAAGGTGTCATTATTGGCACAACAGGTTCCCTTGGAATTTATAATTCCAAGCCTTTGAGAAGAAATAAAACATTGACCAAGACATATGTAAAGCAAGTATATAATAAATATTGAACAAGTTGTCCTAACTTGATGAGAAAAGACACAAAAACAAAAGAAACATTAACATAATAAACACATAAGACAAATGCAAATAAAATTAGGTATGGTAGTACTAAAATATATGTGAAAATTAGACTAAATAGGTGGAAAAGTGAAGGTGAGATGGAATGTTCCATATCAAGTTGCCAGAGTATTAGACAATGGGTTGTTTTGGTATGTGATTTTTGAGGCCTCAACAACCCCCCCAAGTTTTAAGCAAAACTTGTGGCACCCCTTCTCATTTTATCCTTTTTGGGATTTATATTGATCTTATCCCCTCATTTCCTTGCAACCTGATTTCTTTCAATTCTTTTTGAAATGGCTTACTTTTCAATTTTTTCTTAGATTTCCCGAATCGATCCCCTTCTCCTCATCTTTTTCTTTAGTTTGATCTTCTTTTATTTTTCTTAAAATTTCTATTGTTTGAACTATTCCAATTATATTTTCTTCATTTTCTTATTCTACCTTTCCCCCTTCGATTCCCAAGCTGGGCCCCCTTTTCATTTTATTCACATTCTCTTTTCCCAATTGGAAAATCATGCTCGATTTTCAAATTAGGTCCCTTCTATTCTTCCCTTGAAAGATCATTTATTTTCAAATGTGAAGTCCTTTTATCTTTGAACTTACCTTCCTCGATTCATTTTCCAAATTGGACCTATTATCGCAGAATTTGTGTTAATTCATAGCCCGACACAAGACTCCCAAATTTTGTGTAACTATGGAAGAACCTACCATTGTCACCTTAGTAAGAACTTCCCTCGTTTTAGTGATGAAAGAGGTATACCATAAGGGAGGCTTAACTGGTGACATCAAGGGATCAAATAGAAAGTATAGTAGCCAAGCATACTGCCCCCTGTCTCGATCATTGGGTAATTGGTCTAGGTCAAGAAAGTAGAAGAGGTATGAAGTTGTTTGAGTACCTGCCTAGAACAAGAACACTTTGCAACATATATATAGCAATTTCCAAGTCAAAGTATGCAAAAATGACCTCTTAAGACACTAGACAAGACAAGTTGCAACGATTGTTACAAATTTTTAACAATAAACAATTATATGACAACAATAATGATTTGTAACAACAACAACAATTAATGCTAAAAAATGCAACAACTGACCATGAAAACTTAGCATACATCCACTGGAATATTATCCAATTGTTAAATGCAAATTCTGAATGAGTTAGGCCACCTTTATATGAGCGTATGTAGAAAATTAAAATGTTTTCACATGGCTATAACAAACTTTTATAACAAAAGTAAAATATTTAGTAAGTTTGCTAATGTTAGTGTTGGTAAAGTTAGTAGAGAGATTGAGAGTCTTAAAAGAGAGTGTTTATCAATCAATTCACCAAGATAATAACTTCTTAGATTAGTGCCTTTTATGGTATGGAGTCTTCAAAATGAAACTAAGCTTGAATGGTGGCCTACTTGAAACCAAGAGGTAGGATTCAAACCCTAAGGTGCAATCACATTTGGGCCTTAGGCTTTGAATCTTGAGGAGAAGGACTTCTAGGGTGAAAACACATTTGGGCCCTAGAAACAGTTTCTCCCTTCTTGTAGCTTCAACTAGGTCAAGATCAATTATCTAGGGCTAAAATCCTAAACTTCTAGCACTTTAGGGCTTTAGGTTTCTAACCCTAGCAAGGATACTTCACAAATTTTGGACAAAAATCACCTTGTGAGAGGAAGAATCACTTATGTTTGTCTCTTATGGTTTCACCAAGAAATACACCTAGAATAAAATAGAAAGTTTACCATGAAACATTAATAGAATAATAATAAGTTGTAGAAAATCCACTTACTTCATCCAAGAAACCATGATATAAAACCCTAATTGCATAAATTTCTATCCAAAATTAGCAAAAACCATCCATAAGAGACCTTATGAGCATAGCGCATGAGAGAAGAAGAGTTAGTAACCCTTAGAGGGTAAAAATTTCAGAAGTATCTCTCACAAAGGTGAGAAGTCATGATGATAAAATGAAAGTGAGGTTTATCCTTTTTATATGAGGCTAACCTCACACAATTGTCCACATAATTTTTCAACAACATAATACAAGTGGGGTCGACCCCTCATTTAACCTTTACATAATGATAAAAAGAAAAAAAAAACCATAGTATCCCACATGTGTGAGACATCGAGGCTAGGCAAGGTGACATCATGTCTTCAAGGGATAAGGTAGGGCCTCCAAAGGCCACGTGGAATCCTCCAAGGTGGAGTAGATGTGAAGTGATGTGTCTCCTCACCCAAGGTCATGCCAACTCATCTCAAGTACCCATCCATCCATCAAAACCTAGCCATGTCAAACCCTAGAAGGTGACGTTGTCACCATAATAGGGTAAACGTCTAGGATCCAAGGCCAATTTCAAGGCTCTCGGGAGTTGCATGTTATCTATGCATTATCTATGACTGTCTACTATTGCAACATCCCCGATCCCGGTGTAAAAAAAATTCTAGGGTACTCTGCCCAGCCTGTGGGGCTTCCATCCCATCTGTGTGCCACAATGATTGGATATACTCAAACCAAGGCCCATTTGTCTATCGTCCAATGGTCTGAGTATGTGAGAGACAATATCTGAGGGTGGTGAGTCACTGGATGACCCATTGTTCTCCATCACATGTGCCCAGGTCCTGCAATAAAGGCACAACGTCCTGGGTACAATCCTAGGACATCCCTCAAAGAACCATGTCAGGGCCATCCAAAACAAATCAAAGTATAATACATGGTTAGCCAAAATTCATAAGAAACATTAGTCCTTGTTATCCCCATTTTGTGGATAACTTAGGATATTATGTCTCGAGGCCCTCAGGTTGCATATATGGAGTGTCAAGAGACAACATGACCAACAATACCCTTTTGCACAGTTGGAGACCCCTCTCACCACCACAAATGGTCACAAATTTCCAGATGGAATCCACCACATCAGCTGACTTTTGGAAGGCAGTGGGCCTTGATCCATGAGGTACAAGTCAGTATTATGGTGAGCATCATTTCAATATTTAAGCCATTTGAGTATGTTGTATCTTAGACTGCTCTAGATTTCATGATATATGCTTGGACATTATGACTTTTTCCCTACTTCACCTTGGTGGTTGACATTATTCCCTAGTAAGTGGTCTTCCTTGGGAATCATTTTTCTACTAGAAACTCCGTTTAAAATCCATCATACTATTCCCAACCATACTTACCACTTTCCATCATTATTTCCCCCCATTTTCTTATCTCTTGGGATTTTAGGGTGTATTGACCCAAGAAGGGGTTGTCCTTCATTCTATGTGAAGAAGGGGATAAAGGCCTAGAGGGATTTATGTTGGGTAAAATATAAAATCCTTGTTTGAACCGTCTAGATGCTTCGCCCAAGGATCACCCAAGAAAGAAATGAAACACTTATCTTTGAGTAAAGGAGGACCCACAATGAGATATGATGAAGAATGATTAAAAGGTTAGTTGAAGGATAGGATGTCTCATCATGAGCCAACCTATCACGTCCATGAATATCTAGTGGTATGAAATTACCATCATCTAGTCACCAAACCAAGGTAATGGCTCTCAGTTGTATGGCTGAGAGAACGGGGGCCTCGTCACGAGTCAACCTTCTCATTTCCACTAGGTGTTCGTGGGTGACATTGCCATTATATGGACACCACACCAGGGTAGTGACCTTTAACATTTCCTTAAAATTATGAAAGAATAAAAGAATGGAAAATAATGGGCTTGGAAAAAGTGCATTGCAGACGAAGGTACCACACACCCTCTACAAAGGCACCCATAAATGAGATACCACGACCTATTGTATGTCATGAGCCCTATGCCCATTGAGTCTTGACCCCAACCACTTCACTCACTTTACATGGCTTAGAGAGGGATCTCTTGGAAACTCTCATTGACCTAGGGCAAGATCTACCCAATAGGACACTTCGCCAACCCTCCCATATTCAAGCTTGACAAGTCGCATAGTGTCTTTGAGCAATTAATTGTTTGATATAGTGATATTTGATGCACATGCTTAGGTGGATCATTTGTTGATTGGATTCACTTATCATGATGTTATGACTTGATATCCTTGGAGGGCGTGCTTATTTGTCTTTGCAGGACCTAGTTGGTGGATAGTTTTGGAAGAACAAGCCTAGCTTGGGCTTCCATGGGGCTTGAAGCCCACAGGTGGATGCCAAGGGCCCGCATGCAATATGAGAAATATAAAACTTGAAAGTCCTTAAAGATTACTTGGACGATGTATCCTAGCCCCCACATGCCAAACATTTTTCCTAGGAGGGGAAACACATCTCCTTTTTGAGCATGATATCACCTAGGGGGGTTAGGTCATCGTGGTGAGGTGATATGCATTGGCACTTGGAAGTTTTGATGTGGTTGAGGATTTGACCATGAAGGAATACATTTGGATGCTTAAAATGTGGCTTTGGGAAGCCTTACTACCCTCCTACATCACCAATGACCTTCTCCTAGTGCCAAAACGTCCCCTAAAGGGGTGATGTCCATGTAAATTAGGGTTTTATTTGTGCAAAAGTGAAATTTTAAATGAATTTTTTAATATTACTTTGTTAAAGGGGGAAATATTAAGGTTTTTGACCCCTAGTCTTATGGTTTACCCCTAAATATGTGGACAAGTCACCTTGGTGACATTTTGTATAAATAAGAGATCATAAGATCTCATTATAACATAACTCTCCCTCTTGTGAGAAAACTTGATCTGAAATTTTCGCCACACTTGGCATATTTGTCTCTTGTGCACTTTTTTATGGCTATCTTTGGTGAATGGTTGATGGAGGAGTGAGGCGTTAGAGTTGGATTAATTATTTCTAACTTTTATAGTGGATTATCTTAGCATCTTCTTGATTTGGTATGGTTTTACTCTTATGCTATCATTTGTTTCAAGCCAAGGATTTTTTTTCCTAGGAGCTAGGTGGGAAGTAAGAGCATTTACACCCCCACTCTAGTATTCATCATTTATTTCTTGAATTTTACTTGATGTTGCAAGGGTTTTGTTTGAGGAAGTAAGAGGATTTACACCCCTCATTTTCAAACCCTAACTAGAGATACTTGCCTTGGGGAGTAAGAGGGTTTACACCCCCAGGGGGGTACCATCTCTATTTCATTTAATTGACTCCATTAACCCAATATTTAAAGGCACTAGTCATTTGTTCATTGCATTGGATATATAAATCCGTTGCCTTGGGAAGAGTGATTTTTTCTAGTTTCAAGTTTATCTTTTTGGAGAAGTGTTCCTTGAGCCTTGAGCTCTCTTGCCTCATTGAGGCATCCCTCTTCTCCCACTATTTTGTTTGTTGTTATAAAAACTAACCTACATCCATTAGGGATGCATAACCGTATCTGACAACTCTCTCTTATCTCACAAACTAACCCTAGGAAATCTCTCTAACTTCACTCACCTAGTGTACTAACTAGGGCACACTTTTTAGGCTAGTTCTTGGCACTTTTCTGTGGTTAATTTTGTTGCTGCATTCCATTATGCTACAGAAATAGGGATAATAATTTACTGCAAAAAATCACTTTATACCAGCTTGCTTTCTTCAATCTCAAAGTGTTATATTTAAGTCATGATTGATTGCTAAATTCATGGATAATATTGTTGGTTAATCTTACACTTTTACATGTTGATTTAGATGTTTTATTTGCTGATATAAACTGTTATCTACTGTTGCAAGTTAGGGACAAAAAGATTAACTTTCTGATCCATACTAACATATAGCATTGCAAGGTGTCTTTCTTTGTGTCTCGGGAAGGTATGATCATTCGAAGGAGTACTACATCTTTGAGGCAACAATTACTTGGTTTACAGGGCATATCTTTCCACATTTCACTCCACTTAGATTTGACTTTTAGGGGTTCCACTTTCATCTCCATCCATCTACATATCATTCTTTCTAGGATCACCAGGATCGCCTCCCTAGAGTGACCTAGTCACCCTTGAAGTGTGGGACCTACATCGAGGTGACATTGGGTGTAGGATTCCCTAGTTGCAACACTTGCTTTTGTGGTTAGGTCGGGCTTTTCCCAACCTACAACCTGTGCTATAAAAGTTTGGTGTCGGTTTCAGGGAAGATTTTGAATCTTCTTTGTACCCTAATTACACTTTGGTAATCTATCCCAAAGCCTTTCCCTTAGCTTACCTGACGAATCCACCCAAGGGACGTTCCTTTTCCACTTTTCTTGATGAGCTCATCTTGAAGCTCATCTGGTGACTCCACCTTCCCAGAACCCTTCCTTTCCCAAACCTTTTCCCCCTGGGAGGTTCAAAACTTTTCAGGTTTACCAAAGAAATCCTCCTCTCAAGTCTCCTGTTGTTAAAACCCTTTTCCACAATACCCTTCCTCTTGCTCCAATGGCTCACCCTTGGGAAAAGGACCTCTACAAACCTTTTAACATGGCCAATATCCAAGGATACCCTAATACATTGCCAAAATAAGTCAACAAGTGGTTGCCAAAGTTCCCAGGAAATAACGTGGTAACTGTTGAGGACCATATTTATGTCATGGGCCAGGACATGGAAAATGCAAGTATTGAGCATGAAGATGTGACCATGAAGTTATTTGCCTCATCATTGACTGAAGAAGCCCTCGATTCATTCAGAGGACTCCCTGACAATCATCTCATGTCCTATGATGCTTTTTGCCAACTTATTCAAGAACATATGGTTAAAAAATGAAGATGGTGGGACACTTGGGGCTTAGTTTAATCGGATAAATAAAAAGGGGAATGAAACAATAAAGGAATTCATTAGCAAATTTGACAGGATGTACAATCAAATTCCAACAGATTTTCGTCCCACAACATCATCAATTCGTCTCCTTTACGCCAATTCTTTTGAAGGGAAGTTCCGAGTCATTCTCAAAGATAAAAGTCCCACGCCATTGGCATAATCTAAAGAGTTTAGTATCGACATCGAAGAGAATCTGCTTGATTCGAATGTGGAACCTTTTCAGTACCCTCATGCCAAAGAAGAAGCAAACACAAAAGTTTACAACAACAATGCTCCTAATCTAATTTCTCTCCTGACTCAGAAGATAGACCAAATGAACACTCAGTTTGTTCAAGTGCATAATCAACTTATGAGCCATATGACTACAGTGGAAATAAATAAATCTTCTCCAAACCTTAGTTTTCCAGACAAAATAGAGATGCCACTGGTTGGAAACCAAGACCTCAACAAGAGGCAAAGGCCCCAGATACTTTAAAACCTGTCGGGACAGCTGATGTAGAATCTTGGTGCCTCTCATGCCAAGAACCCCACAAGGAAGATGAGTTCCCCTGATGAGACGAATACTATCCTGACAATATAAACTTCATTGATATAATTTTCAATTTTGAAGAGGAACAAGTTACCCAAGAGAAGATCAATGAAGCCAAAAGAAGAGGAGAAAGAGAGGGGAGACTCCGAGCCTTGAATGAATTGATAGATGATCAAAAGAATAAATTGAGGAGGATGAAATATATGACCTACACTAGAAGAAATAAAGCTTCAACCCCTCTTCCACAACTCAATACTCCTCTTCCATCAATAGAAAAGGTGGCTCCACCACCTCCATCATCGATATGTGAGTTGTTTCCTAAGCCAACTCCTACAGATGATATTCAGTTAAATATAGATGTTGCAAACATGTTTGGAAAAATGAATATGATGGTCCTAGTGACATATATGTGTAAGATCCCTTCTGTGAAAAGGGAATTTTTGAAAGTTGTATAGGTGCCAACCAAGAAGGAGGATCCTCCCATCATTTTGAACACTATGTATCTCGATCAACCAAGTGATAAGAACCCTCCTTTCTATCTTTCATTAGGCATGAAAGGCATCTGCTTGAACAACTGCATGATTTATTAAGGGGTTTCAACAAATGTCATATCATTTAAGGTGATGAAACAACTTGGTTTGAAGACAACCCAACCTTAGGGGGGTTAGGTCATGGTGGTGAGGTGATATGCATTGGCACTTGGACGTTTTGAGGTGTTTGAGGATTTGACTATAAAGGAAGACATTTTTATACTTGAAATGTGGCTTTGGGAAGCCTTACTACCCTCCTACATCACCAATGACCTTCTCCTAATGCCAAAACACCCCCTAAAGGAATGACGTCCATTTAAATTAGGGTTTTATTTGTGCAAAAGTGAAATTTTAAATGAATTGTTTAATATTACTTTGTTAAAGGGGAAAATATTAGGGTTGTTGACCCCTAGTCTTGTGATTTACCCTAAATATGTGTACAAGTCACCTTGGTGACATTTTTTTATAAATAAGAGATCATAATATCTCATTATAACATAACTCTCCCTCTTGTGAGAAGACTCGATCTGAAATTTTCGCTACACTTGGAATATTTGTCTCTTGTGCACTTGGTTATGGCTATCTTTTGTGAATGGTTGATGGAGGAATGAGACACTAGCCTTGGATGAATTGTTTCTAGATTTTATGGTGGATTATCTTAGCATATTCTTGATTTGGTATGGTTTTACTCTTATGTTATCATTTGTTTCAAGTCAAGGATTTTCTATGCTAGGAGCTAGGTGGGAAGTAAGAGCATTTACACCCCCACTCTAGTATTCACCATTTATTGCTTGAAGTATACTTGATGTTGCAAGGGTTTTGTTTGAGTAAGTAAGAGGATTTATACCCCTCATTTTCAAACCCTAACTAGAGATACTTGTCTTGGGGAGTAAGAGGGTTTACATCCCCAAGGAGGTAGCATCTCTATTTCATTTACTTGACTCTATTAACCCAATATTTAAAGGCACTAGTCATTTTTTCATTGCATTGGAGATATAAAATCGTTGGGAAGAGTGAATTTTTCTAGTTTCAGGTTTATATTTTTGGAGAAGTGTTTCTTGAGCCTTGAGCTCTCTTGCCTCATTTAGGCGTCCCTCTTCTCCCACTACCTTGTTTGATGTTATAAAAACTAACCTACATCCATTAGGGATGCATAATTATAGCTGATATGATCTGGATTTTATGAGCAAAACGAAATGAATATAGATTATTAAAATATTCTTAAAATAGAATAACAGAGATACAATAAAATTGGTTTTCTATTCAATAAGGAAATAAGATGAAACTGTAAAATGCAGCGAAAAACAAGCTTACTAGAATGGTGGCGGATTATCTCTGAGAAGAGATGTGATGGTTGCGCTCATTCACAAGAAGATGATTACAGTGAGGTTCTGAAGGCCTTTTTACATTAAACAGGAATGTCAAAAACCCTAGACATCCAAAACCCTAACCCTAGGAGATGAAGTGCCAAAAGTCATGTGGGCCCTGTCTGGGTAAGTTAGTACATCAACTTCTCGGGGTCGTAACTTTTGCATACGATCTTCGTTTTAGGCGCACGATAGCCCGATGGAAAGGTATCATTGAGGAGATTCATTTTGGGGGCTCAATCAAAGTCTTTTACTAGCAATGACAAGCTTGATCCTGAAAAACCTTCATTTAGGCCCTCAAAATGACACTGGAAGTTAAAAGCTACTAACAATAGTAAATTGCCAAAATTGCTAGAAAATTGTTTTGAGCGAGTTGGAAAAGGTGGGTGGCCACCGATATTCACTTGGATCATTCCTACCTCCTTAGGAAGAAATGGTATCCATTACATTTAGTTCCCCCATCAGATGAGGAAATTTCTGTTGAATTTGGCCCCGAGTGAGCCACTTGCCTTGGTGCAGGAGCTGCCCTTCTTTGACGACTCGATAAAGTTGGATCCTTTGTTGTCGAGTGCCCTTGATCTATGCGTCCACAATCTGATCATTGGATGCATGTTGCATGCAATCAGGGTTGATCTATGTTGGTGTCAACTGCTCTACTATCTCTAAGGTGTCCAATAATGGTGAGAAATATGGTCGAAGGAGAGCCACGTTGAAGACTGGGTGCAGGCCAAGGAAAGGGGGAATGTTGAGCTCAAAATGATTTCCACCCACAACCTTAGTGATGATGCACAACCCGTAACAGAGTGGGTGAAGCTTCCGATGGGGCCCTGTAAGGCGTTCTTTCTGAAAGTGCAACCAAACTTTGTCTCCCACCTGAAACTTATGTGGCACCCGGTGTGGTTCATGGCGCTAATTGTACTTGGCATTAGACTTCTGTAGAATATCTTGAAACTATTAGAAGATGTGTTGGATCCGCTCAATGAACCGGGTGGCTTTGTTAGCTTCTAGTGGAGCAGGGTATGAGTTGGCCGAGGTGGTCACCAGGGGTAGGGAAACATCCATGGGGCCCAATGGTTGGAATCCCAACCCCCCCGAAAGGCGTTGTGGCCAGTTGAGCTATGCAGGGCTCGGTTGTAGTTATGTTGGACATAGGGAAGACTCTCATCCCATGTGAAATGGTGCTTTGAATTGTACATGTGCAGGATATGTACGATCATCTGATTGACGACCTCAGTTTGACCATCTGTCTGGGGGTGGAAGGAAGTGGAATTGGTGAGCTTGGTATATAGCAATGACCAGAGGCTCGATGAGAATGTGTTGATGAATCAACTGTCATGATCTAAGATAATGGTTTTTGGGATCCCAAAATGTACCCATACTCGTTAAAAGAAGAACTTGGCAGTGGCTTCTACTGTGATGTTCTTCTTGCAGGCGGCTATAATTTCCATCTTGGAAAAGCAATCAACAACCACAAAAACACAGTCATTTTCCCTCTTGGTGGACGGGAGGCTCGACATGTAGTCCATTGAGATGGATTCCCACAACCTTTTAGGAGTAGGCAAAGGGGTGTACAATCCTTGTTTCTTAGTGGTCAGTTTGGAAATAGCGCAGGCAATGCAAGACCTGATATACTTGTCGACATCCTGTCGAAGTTTCGGCCAGTAGAAATGTTTCTGCAACACTGCCACTGTCTTTTTGATGCCAAAGTGTCCTACCACCTGACTGTTGTGATCTTCCCAAATCATCTTCACGTGCTCACTTGATGGAACAAAGAGATGGCCCAAGCGACACAACAACCCGTCTTGAACATGGAAATTAGCGACCATTGAGTTGGAGCCCAACATTTGGTAGGTGGTGGAGAAGTCAGGGTCTGTCTCGTAGAGGTGGGGCCATCCAGATGTCTCGTGGTCGCAAGAGTCTAGCACTGTGGTGAGTGTCACGACTGGAGGTCAGCTGAGGCAATCACCAACTCTATTGATACTTCCTGTTTTATACTTGATGTTGAGGTGGAACTGTAGTAAGTATGTGGACCACTTTTGATGGCGGTCATTATGCGATTTTCCTTGGGTCTACATGACCTGTAGTGGCTTGTGATTAGTGTGGATGATCGTCTCCTTCCCAAGAATGTAATGTATCCACTGGTGGCAGGATTTCACAATGGAGTATATTTCTTTGTCGTAAGTAGGATACTTACGGATAACATCTGATAGTGTCTCACTATGATATGCCATGGGGTGGCCATGTTGAGTGAGAACGACGCCCACAACATAGTCTGAAGCATATGTCTCGGTCTCAAAGGTATGTTGCAGGTTCGGTAATGAAAGTACTGGGGATGAGCACAAACGATTCTTCAAGTCATTGAATGATTTTTGTTGGGACAAGAACCACACAAATTTTTCCTTACCGCCACCCCTGGTTACTTGGTTGAGGGCCCATGCAATATGAGAGAATCCCAACACGAACATGCAATAGAAATTGGCAAGGCCCAAGAAGCTCCGAAGTTCAGTTAGTGTGGTTGGGGCTGGCCAGTCACAAATGACCTAGATCTTGGTTGGATCCACATGCACACCATGTCGATCAACGATGTAGCCTAAGTAATGGACCCTTTCCATGTTGAAGGAGCATTTTTCCAAGTTTACATATAGTTTTTGCTCCCGCAGGGTCTGCAGAACATGTTGAATATGCTGCAAGTGTTCCGCCCAAGTCTTTTTGTAGATGAAGATGTCATACAAATACACCACTACAAAAGTATTGGTGAAAGGTCGTAGGATATTGTCAATCATCCTCATAAAAGTTGTTGGATCATTTGTCAAACCAAAGGGCATGACCAGCCATTCAAAAAGACCTTCTTTTGACTTGAAGGCAGTCTTTCATACATATGCCTTTTATTGGGACCTAGTGGTAGCTAGACTTTAGATCAATCTTACTCAAGTATTTGGCCCTCATGATTTGATCAAGGAGTTCGTTGATTCAGGGAATCGAGTACCGGTTTCAGATTGTGATTTTATTCAGAGCCCGGTAATCAATGCAGAGTCGCCAGGTCTCATCTTTCTTCTACACCAACATGATTGGGATCCCACAAGGTGATGACCTGGGACGTATGTGCCCCTTGTGGAGCAGTTCTTGGATATTCCTCTTGATCTCATCATTTTCTAACAGAAAGTGATGGTAGACTAACCCATCTAGTAGCGATGCATCTGGGGTTAGATCGATGGGACGCTTGACCTGGCAGTGCAGAGGTACCCCGGTAGGAGAGGAGAAGATATATGAGTATTCTTCCATGACATTATCCACTTTCTTCTTTTGTGTGGAGAGATCGATCACGAAGTCCTTGGATGTGGCTGCAATCTTTCACTCACTCTGAGATCGAATCATGAAGAAGACAAATTTCCTAGTATGAGAGGTGAACTTCCTACATTGCTTGGCAGAGATCAAGGAAATAACACTAGGAGGGACTGCCTCGAGTATCCTGTACAATTTCATGTTCAAAGTAATAATAACACAATGAGCCCTAGACTCATATATAGCATGACATTTCCATAAATAAGGTTGGCCCAAAACAACATTACAAACTTCGAGAGGAGAAACATCACACAATATCTCGTCTTTGAAGGGCTTGATGCCATACAACAGTGAACACTGTTGGATGACCTGAAGATCTCTTCCTTGGCGGAACCATCCAATGGCGTAGGGTTGTGGGTTTGGCGTTATCGGCTGGGCTAGCTGCTTGATGACCTCTGCTGAGATGAGGTTCTTCTAGCTACCTCTATCAATGATGAAGTGAAATGGGGTGCCTTTTACCCACATTTGTGAATGGAAGAGGCACTCACCTTCTTCTGGCTCATCTGGTTCACCAGGCTAGAGCTTGGTGGTAGAAACAATGGCATTGGGTTCCGTGTCAATGCTCCATATTCCCCTTTCTGTTTCTGACTCAGAGTCAGAACCCACATCTAATTTAGAGTCTTTCACTTCGGCCACCAACAACTAATTTGAATGGTAGTCAATAGTTTTATGCCAAGGGCTCTTATGGAAGTCGCACCACTTCCCGATATATTTCTTTGTATTTTCGGTGTCATTCCTTGCTTGCGGCTTGGACTGGTTGTACCAATATTTCCCATATTTTCTTTGTCCTTTGTTCTATGGGTTGGGGCCGCCCCTTCCTGGATTTTATTGTGAGGGGTTCCCAGGCCCAAATTGTCACGTCTTTTGTTTGAGCTTCTTCTCGATTTTGATGACATATCGGTAGGCCGGGCCCAAGGACGAGATGTCCAGAAATTTCATTTCAGTCTGGATGTATCTATGAAGAGCACTGTGATTCTTGAGCACCAGATGTCGCTCTAAATATTTGATACCCAACTTGGTGCGAAAGGTATGGAATATATTTGTGAACTCTGGCACTGATTTGTCTCTTTCTTGTCGTAGTGTGGTCCATTTGGTATACAAGTCATCATAACTTCCGACAGGGTAGTATTGTTCCTTAATAGCATCCCTGAAGGATTCTCAGGTGGAAGTGACTGTAAATAATGAGGTTTCCTCTGTTTCCTTTTTCTCATAGAAAGTTTCCCACCAATCTTTGACATGGGGAATGACTTTGAGGAGTGCAAAAGTAATATTTTCTCTATTCAAAAAGTTATGGACATAAAAATACCCTTCTAGTAGATTCAACCACTTATCTAAAAAATTTGTGTCTATCTGACCTTCAAATATAGGAATATTGAAGTTGATTTGTACCTTGAAGGGGGCGGTGCCTCCGCTTGAGGAAGATGTGTTGTTTGTTGGTAGCCGTCGAAGGATTTGTGCAAAACTATCCATCATCTTGTTCCTCTGTTGCGTGAGGGATTCCTCAAGAAACATTTTGAAAGGATATCTTGTCCCGTCATATTTATTTTCTCCTACCATGAGAGGTCGCTTGAGCGTGTGAGATATTTTTTCCTCAAGAGAAACAGGCTCGAGACCCAATTCTTTGTACCCTGACCTCGCTGGGGACATGCATTAAGACGACAAGGAGCAAACCATTATGCTACCACTAATCCAGATTTTATGAGCATAATGAAATGAATACAGATTATTAAAATATGTTTAACACAAAATAACAGAGATACAATAAAACCGGTTTTCTATTCAATAAGGAATAAGTTGAAACTGTAAAATGCAGCGGAAAACAAGCTTGTTGGAATGGTAGCGGCTTATCTCTAAGAAGAGATGTGACGACTGCGTTCATTCACAAGAACATGATTGCAATGAGGCTCTGAAGGCATTTTTACAATAAACAATAATTTCAAAAACCCTATACATCCAAAAACCTAACCCTAGGAGATGAAGTGTCGAAAGTCATGTGGGGCCCATTTAGGTAAGTTAGTACATCAACTTTCCAGGGTCGTAACTTTTGCATACGATCTTTGTTTTAGGCGCACGATAGTCCATTGGAAAGGTATTGTCAAGGAGATTTATTTTGGGGGCTCAATAAAAGTCTTTGGCTATCATTGATAATCTCGATCCCGAAAAATATTCATTTATGCCCTCAAAATGGCCCATGAAGTTAAAAACTGCTAAAAATAGTAAATTGCCAAAATTTCCATAAAATTGTTTTGAGCGAGTTGGAAAAGGTGGGTGGCCACCGATATCCACTTGTATCATGATAAATCTCTCTTATCTCACAAACTAACCCTAGGAAATCTCTCTAACTTCACTCACCTAGTCTACTAACTAGGGCACACGTTTTAGGCTAGTTCTTGGCACTTTTCCATGGTTAATTTTGTTGTTGCATGCCATTGAATGCTACATCCATAATGATGACAATTTACTGCAGAAAATCACTTTATACCAACTTTCTTTCTTCAATATCAAAGTGTTATATTTAAGCCATGAGATTGATTGCTAAATTTATTGATAATATTGTTGGTTAATCTTATACTTTTACATGTTGATTTAGATGCTTGATTTACTGATATAATCAGTTATCTACTTTTGCAAATTAGGGAAACAAGCTTAAATTTATGATCCATACTAACATATATCATTGCAAGGTGTCCTTCTTTATGTCTCAGGTAGGTACGATCAACCGAAGAAGTACTACATCTTTGAGACAAAAATTACTTGGTTTACAAGGCATCTCTTTCCACATTTCACTCCACCTAGATTTGACTTCTAGCAGTTCCACTTTCATCTCCATCCATATAAATCTCATTCCCCCTAGGGTCACCGGGATCGCCTCCCTAGAGGGACCTAGTCATCCTTGAAGTGTGGGACCTACATTGAGGTTACATTGGGTGTAGGATTCCCTAGTTGTAGCACTTGCTTTTGTGGTTAGGTCAGGATTTTCCCAACCTACAATATGTGCTATAATAGTCCTTACAACATGCAAAGTAAGCTGCAACTTAAGACATAAGCCATGTAAAATTACTCACCTCAGCATCCCCTTCAAGCATCACACTGGCCAAGACCCCATGTGAGTTACCAAGTTTAAGTATGGGAGGGCCTTCATCCAACCCTATTAGGTGTGCCACCTAGAGAGGAAATAAAATAACCTAGGTAGAGGGATAAGTCTCGAGAGTGAGAAGGGAAAGTAAAAACCCACCAAGAGTAAGTTGTGAAAGTGATATGGTTTCAAGGATTAATTCATGCCTTATAGTGTTAAATCCATCTCTATGAGTTCCTTTGTGGAGGATGTGCTTTCTCTTGAGTTGCCCCATATTTATGTGATATTTTTCCCAATCCCCCTTACTGCCTTTTTCTAACTCCTACTTTATTATATATTTTCACATCCCCTATGTAAGGTTTCAAACCATTAGCATTGCAATTTTTTGGACCGAGGTGAGCATTGAAAGAATAGAGTTCAATTTTGGGATGACTTTTGGTGGTCCTTTTTTCTACATTCCTTTCTTTTCAACATTAGTTTCTTATTTTTTTAGCAACATATGCGAAACAACCTATGGGCCTTCATCCCCTCTTCTGATGAGATAATGGACCATAGCCAAAGTTTAGTACAGTATGAGAGGATCTAGGATGGAAAGAGTTAAGTATGTTGGGAATGAAACATTATCCTTGGGAGGGGCCCCCAGTAGTACCCCTTTTTCGTGGGCGGTGACAACACGAGACTAAGGTACAAGAGTTGACCACTAAGGTCAAACAAGGAAACTAACACAATTTCCCAAACCAGTTATCCATTATCCAACTTCAACCAAAGATCCTCATCCACATGCCTGACAAATTAAGCACAACACTTTGCATAAAAGAAGGACTAACATACCTCATGGTGACGATGGCTTATTATCTCCCATACTTTGGGTTGCTTGAATGTGATGAGCCTTGGTTGACCTGTATTTGTAAAGGTGAACGAGAGGGGTTGTTGGGATACCATATGTGGACATAATGATGATCATCATGGTCAAGATCATGTTCTTCATTACGGGCCATGAGGCATTATCCCCTCTAGTTATCCCTAGGAATGGGGGGGTAACAAGACCCAAATTCTAAAAATTTCCTCTCTCTTTAGCTTCTTTTGTTAAGATTTTTCATGGAGATTGGCCCCTCCCATCATCATTCAAACTATATAAACTTTTGTATATGTTTAATGATTTTGGGTTTTGTTTCATCTTATTTCTAAATCTTTGGGCCTAACCTTTGAAGGCCATATTCTTAATTAGTCCAAAACATTTAAATCGATCCCTCCCTTCACCAAAATTCTTGACCCTTGGTTTGATTCGACGATCGGTTCGATTTTCCAAAATTGGGCTTTTGTCAAAAGATAGTGAGATGGGGTCTTGATTTTTCAATTAGCCCCAATTTTCAAGTCAAACTTCTTTACCACTAGCTTTTTTTTCTGTTCTTATATTGTGTTCGAAACCTCCTTGCAACCTTCGAAATCTTGCTCTTAAACATAAATCTTTGCTTTCAAAAAAATTTGAAGTTCGATTGTGATCAATGAAATTTTCAAAATCGGGCCTCCTCTACATGAACCCTTGCTTCAATTCCATGATTAGGCTTTATGGATAGATTGGTCCCTCCCTCATCAAAATATCATGAGAAGGGATCTCGATTTTTCCAATCGGCCCCAATTCTCAAATCATACCCCCTTTCGCTTTTGAACTATTCGCATGTGTGGACTTTTAAAGCTTGAGTTGAATTATTAATGTATACATGTCACTTATGCATTAAAATTGTTTTAAATCACTTCCTTTCTCGACTCAATTCGATGCCACCATAGCTCAGACTACCACCTTTCAAAGTTACATATAAATGAAAGTTTTCCCTTCAATTTTATTTTTCAAATTTAAAAGTTTGAAGTTGAATGTAAAGCTCATTTGTTCAAATAGTCTATGCATTGAAGCAACAATTGGTCTCCCCTCATAACACTTGCAACTGCAAACTAGCTCAAGAATATTACAACTTAGAAATAATCACCTATCCACTAGCTTCACTAACCAGGTACTTAAAAAATTCTTAGTTCGAATTTAGTTAGTGATTCCATGTATCCTTGATAGAGTTCCTCTTTCAACCGTTGAAAAGTGTTTGCATCTAAGTGATCTACTTGCATGAACACAGATTTCCTTATTTTTCCCCTATGAGTTGATTTTTAGAAACCTAAATTTGAACTGTGAATCCTAGACAAATTTCAAAGCTCTACTATGAAAACATACACCTTAAGGTAGGGTCAATATCACCATCCTTTAAATTGTTTTTCATTTTGAATTGTTAGAATTTAACTATCAATTCATTTAATTTGATTTTTTGAGCTAAAATCTTCATGCCTTGTTTTTGTGTTGTGCTAACTTGAAATAATTTCTATATGATTACCAAAGGATACAACATGAGGAAGAAATGCACATAGGAGAAACCAATAGCAGGTCAATCAAAGGATCGAATTGAGATCATAGAGGTTACTGAGGTGAAAACTCCAATAGGTGAACAAACCCACATGATAGAAAAATCATCAATTAACGGGGAGAATAAATCTACCAAGGGAAAGCAACCAATCATAGAAACCTAGGCTACTAAATATACTAAATTTCTCATTTATGTAGACACTTCATACACCACTAGGGTTGATGGGCCCACACATATTGTTACAAGGAATAAATCTCTATGGTTTGGGGTAGGACCACAATAGATAGAATGACACCCATAAATCAACTTTAATCTCAATTATGCTAGACAAATGGAAATGCCAACAAAAAAAGGCTAGAATCCTACCTCTTTTGGACGTCCGTAGGAGACCATCGTTGAGCTCATGATCCAATGCTTGATACCTACAACTTGTGTTCAACATCCAAGATACACAAGCATATGGAAAATATTTTAAATGTTAACATATAAACTAGCATAGTCCATCAACATGTATAGAAAATTTACCCATGGAAAATAATACAAACATTTGCAACATATAATTGGAAGAGAATAATATTTCTATTAATATAATCAACATAAGTACATAGGTGACAACCTTTTATATTAGCACTTGTCGGAACCGATAAAATAAGTCCCTCCACGTAGGCCTTCACCACTTCAATCCTCCATAAGGAAATATCATAAGTTCTAGGAGTAATTGGGTTACTCCTTCACAAAATAGGGAGAGATTGGGGGATGAACATAAGGGAAGTTCAGAATAAAGGACAAAGGGATGCAAACTTAATATGAGGTGAAATTTCTCCAGAGTGTATTTTCTCTCAAAAAACAATTCTCCTTCAAGACTTGTATATGGCTCAATTTATAGCCTCCAAACGGAATTGAAGGGTCGAATCAGAGCGTTTCCAGTGTATGAAAGGCCAAGGGTTATGGATCCCATCACTTGGCATGGAAAACCCAAAATATTTTTTATTTTGATCACAAAACCCGATGTACATAGGATGCAATGGAGCAACCTGCATATACGCATGTTGTCTAATTGTATCCCTTGTATATGCACAAAAAAATGAATTTTTGACTTTGGATTGAGCAAAATGGGGAAATTGAATCTACAGAAGGAAAGGCAAGGCCACCAAAGCATGATGCATAGAGTGTGGAAAAAAATTCTATAACATATGTCCCCTAATGTGTGAGGTCAGAGGAGCAATCACGATGGATGAAATACATTATAATTCCCAGAAGTGGAGTAGTGAGGACCCAGTTGGAGGAACTAGTCACCCGTCAGAATATTACAATATATATTGACTTTGTACACATGGATTTCAATCTGAAGTACACCACAGATCCATGTGAATATATAGAAGATAATTATTCATGGCCATGAATAGGAAATACAAAGTAGATGTATTCCATAGGATGTCATAGTCACGAACAAGATACAGTGGAGTCCATTCTCAAAATCAACTAAAGATATATGTATACAATGAAGTACAATCTGATATTTCATGATAACTGAAGTCATATAGGTACTGGTATGATGAAAGAGAACAATAGGTATGAGGTGCTTCTACTATGAATTGGAGGTCTTCTACACTAGCCACCGATGGTGCAAGTCTACATCGTGTGAATAAAGGAATTGAAGTTGAACACAATGGGACTTCGTTTAATTACCGATCATTGAGGTATATCGTTAAAAAAAAAAAAAACCCATCGATGATGAAAGTAGGCATCAAGGCACCGAATACATTCAACAAGTGTGAATAAAGGTGTTGAGGTTGGACACTTGAGGAATCCATCGAGCATGAGACATTGATATATTCCCAACTGTCGATGGAGAGAGAACCTACCACTGACAACTGCAACCCTCTAGGTACTCTTATGATTCTAGATATCAATTCCAAAATAGATGAGCTGAAGTCGATGGAATGAGATCCACTGAAAGTAGAGAATTATTAAGGTATCTCTCATCATCTAACAAGAGGTGAAAAGCAATAATTTGACGATTAGGAAGAACTCATATGAACAAGATATGCATGAACCAATGACCATGTGTGTCTCTTGTATGCACCTAATGTAAGCAGTACAGGAAAGAGACCCTATGAATAAAAGACAATAATGAGAATTGTCGACAGAGGTGAGGAAACCACTAATAAGGTGTAATGGAATCCAAGACACTGCATGAATCCCAATGTGTGAATAGATTTATTTCCTTCGAACACATGGGAAATGACTGAGTTAGAAACCAATGAAGAGATGTCATCTACTTGGTTCAAGGTCACCTACCAATGATGAAAGTAGGCCGAGGGTGCAAGGTAGGACAACAACTTCATGTGATTATGAAATTTACTTTTAAAGGGATGGCCAACATGCAAAGTCAAGAAGTCTGAGGAATGACCGACACAGGTTTAGAATTCCTTTGAAACAGAGAATGAGACAGATGGATAACTCAGGCATCATAGACTCATGACTGAAACTTGACAAAAGTTTGTGACGCGAGAGGCATAGACAAACTCTCCATAGGGAGTGAAAGAATAACCAGTCGGAGGAATAAAAAACTGAGTAACGAGGTCAGCTTCCTAAGGCCATACTAAACCCAAACCTTTGATGAATGGACTCAAAAATGTGTGTTATGTTCAAAGGTGACACAAATGTTGTCGATAGAAGATAATACTCTTTTCCCACCCTTCTTTTCTTGTTTTTTTCCCTTTTTTTTGTCTTTTTCATAGATGTGAAAGAATTTTATGATACAAGAGAGGAAATGAGTGTCGCAAATAATCCAACTAGTTCCATGTAGTGGAACATACCTATGCTCGATGCAAGGGAACACATGCGAGATATGGACACTCGGGGGGATTTTTCCTCTTGGGGTAAAAGGTGTCAAGATGCAAAGGATATATGGAAGGAACTGCTTGGAGAATGATGAGAATTTTTGGGGAAATAGGCTTATAAGGAGAAAGCGAGAGCCGACATTAGGCTCAACAATGTGTGCAGGAAAATGAAATGCAATTACAACTCGACATTAGGAAGAAACTTCCAGTAGTGTTCTTTTTCGTAGATTTGGTCCCTTGAGCCCAAAAAATAATAAAACAATACCAAAGATAACTCTTCTAGCCAATGGTCACTAAAGTATTCATTTTTCATAATTATTCTATTTGGAATAGAAAAGGGTTAAACTTATATCGAAATAGACGTCCTTTCAAATCCATTTAACAAGTGTGAAAGAGACAAGCTCACTCGACAATATTTTCATTTTTAAGGAGTCTGAAAAAGAGCTTAACTAAGACTCTTGGATGTTGTTGTGAGCATCAGGTAATGGAGGAGCCTCATAGGTAATGGCCATAAAATAGATTGAGTAATAACAATGAAGTTCAAATGTAATGTTATGGTGGGGCTAAACACGACTCTCAAGCCTAATGGAAAACTTACAACATGGGTGCCAAAATGCAAAGGGGGTATAAGCTGGGATTCCCATGGAAGGTAGGATCTACCACATGAATTAAAACACTTCTAAACAATAGAAAAGGTTCTGTGTCGCAACTCAATGGGGTTGATCCTAATTTCAAATGATACAAGAAAAGGATAATGCAAAAATGCATGGAGGGGAAATGTAACCTATATGCCAGTTTCAAGATCATGAACTATTAGAATGGATCGACATAAAGAAACGTACCAAAGAAAATGTCTCGAATGTCCTATATATAAGACCAAAAACACTTACCCAGAAGTTAATAATTCCAATATAGAAGGGATTCTTAGTTCTCTGGGTAGAGTCCATTGTTAGGCTCAAGCCAAGGGATTCTTTGCTAACCAACTTGTAAAGTTTCTAGTTCAGGAAGAGGTCAAAAATCCAAAATCATAGATTCAAGGATAGCCTCATCTAAAGGAAACTCAACATCCATGAAACCGAGGCTAGACAACTCACAAATGCCATGGCTAGAGGTCTCACAAACAACAACATCAGACTCAAGAGGAAACGCCAGATTACTCGGGCCAATAGGGGGGAACAAGAGCTTCCATGCCCCCATCGGAAAAAACACCTGATCAATTATTGATACCTTGTTTCGAAAAGGAGAACGTAACTGTAAAGGATTCTTCTCGGGAGAAATTGAACACCAAGGATAAGATGCCACATAATTCCTCCACGACAGGGAAGATTCTAATCGAACACAAGGAACCCACAAAGGGGAAACCTGAGGTAAATTTGAAACAACATGGTGATTATCAAATGAAAGTTGATCAATAGTGACAATGATTTCATTGTGAGGGAAGTACATCACACGAAAGAGCGTGGACACCACAATATTCATATCATAAATATCATCACGCCCAAGAATCATATTAAATTCTAAAGGGCTTGACACCACTAACAAATCGACTAGAATAGTCTTCCCACCTAACATAATAGGAAACTAAGGAACAATCCTGAGACATTCACTAGGTCTTCCGTCGAAAGCTAAAAAATCACTGGTAGATGACATAAGCTTGGGAGCACCTAAAGCTTTCCAACTCAAGGAGGATAAAATACTTGCAGAGGATCCTTCATCTAAAATACATCAACAAACACTTATTTTATTAACTCCAACCATTATCTGGAAGGGTGCGGGAGAAGGAAGGTGAGGCTCTACATGATCATTCCAATCAAAGGAAACCATCCTAGGACTTGTAGGGAGTGTACTCAGAGAGACTGGAATGCCCCCTTGTTCAGAAGGTACTGAATTGGAAATTCTAAGGACGTGGTCGAAATATGCATCACTCCCCAAAAGAAGAGTGGGATTAGCTGAATATTGCATCGACAATGTCACTTCCTTAGAATTTTCACTCTCCAAGAGGAGAGTGGGATCGATTGAAGATTGCATCCGCAAGACCACTTCCTCTATTGTGGTTGAATAAGATGTGAGACAACATGGTCAAGAGATGAATCACCCCCCAAAACAAGAGTGGTTTTGGCCAAAGATTTAATCGACATGACCACTTCCTCAACCAAAGATTGATTAGATTGTCAGGAAACCGAAGACGACTTAGAACTAGAAGGACCATTAGACAAGGACCACACTTCTCATACCACGGAAATAGCAGGGCGCAAATGAGTTAGGTGATATACTTTGAAAATTATACAAAGGAACTTGGGCTTACGTCCTATACATCTAGGATTCTCAATCGTATAAATTCCCCCAACATGACTTGCATTGGCCAGTGACATGCTCCCATCATGACTTGCAGAGGCTAGTAGCTGATATCCAACATGACTTGTAGAGGGTGGTGATGTTTGTTCAGTATGACTAGTAGTGACTAGATTTGTTCCCCCAACATGACTTGTAGTGGCTGGTTGTTGATCTCCAACATGACTAGAAGAGGTTGGTTTCATGAAAGGTTGTGAAGGTATCATCTGATATGGGAATGCTTGCGAGGAAAAAGCAATATGATACAGATTACCCATCTGAGGATATACAGTGCCTCTTGATGAAGGAACTTCGTGTGGGTGGTTTCCCATAGAAAATTGATTCCACCTAGATGTAATACCATAGGTTAGAGGAGGATTTTCCATGAGAAAATAATTCACTAGAAAAGGCATCATGGATGACGGATAGACGGACGAGACATATGAAGTAGAAACACCACCCATATGTCCATTCGATCCCTGGAAATAATAACTAGGATTGGGTTCATAGGAAGGAGGATTCCAACCCTCCATCGTAAGAAATGACTGAGGGATATTACCCCCACCAAATGGGAATGGATTATCAGGAGGCGACGTGCCCCCCAACCCAAAACTAGCATTGACGTTGGGTGTCTTAAAGGAGTACGACATATGTGAAGTCATATTCATCGTACCAAAAGAAAAAGGATTAGAGTCCAAAGGCATATATTGAGTAATATAACAAGGCATACCCATCAAAAAGGTGCTATGGGGAATGAATATCGATGGTGACAAAGTCATACCACTCGAAAATATAAAAGGATTCGTCCCCATGGACCGAGTTGGGCTTGTGGACTGGGTAGTGCTAACTGAGGGAGTCATGGGGGCTCCACTAACCATAGAAGAGGTTGGAGTCGAATCAATACTAAAAATGGGATGATTGTGATCTTGAGCAGTGGAGTTGTCTGTACAAAGTTTATTAATTCTACTCCTTTTAGGAGGCGGTTTCAGTATTAGACCAAACAATGGTAATCGATTCAAGATACGATGAGATCAGTGGGGAGGATGTTCTCACTCCACAACAACTCAAAATTCGTGACACAAAGAAAAATATTGAGGCCAACTAATATATAAATAGCACACTCCTAAATAAAACTAGAAGCCAATGCACGTAAACAAGAGAGGGTGGTTGAAAAGGGGCCTCCCAAACTAAAGAAGGTATGTCTCTCCCAAGAGGGGATTGAGACTCCCAAACAATAGAGTGGAGGTAACATAATCAGTTATAAGGACCCTTTTGGGCTTCACAACGCAATCAGTCAGATCCCTCTGGAGAGAAAATCCTCCATAAAGTATGTGTGTTTTATTATCCCTATCTGACTCGGGGTACCTGCAGAATAACCCCTGCAAGCAACCTGTGTGGATACCTAGGTTAGGAAACTAAGGTCACCATTATAACCAATGCTTGGGAAAGAATTTGTAGGTTAGGTCCACTATATGGGCAGGGTATCTAATCCCAAATCTCAAGAAGCACCAAGGTACCCCAAGAACCCCCAAATACGAATAGAACCCCATAAACATCTCTAACGCTAGGAAGGTATTGGAGGGCTATCTCTGCAACCAACTTCACGCAGCCTTGTGCTTAACTCCGGTGTTAGTGGAGCCTCCCGAGGACACTAAATACACAATGGGTTTCACTACTCCCTGAACATACACATATGTTGAATTTTGTAGCCTTGGAGAATTTTACTCACAAAATCTTATTCCAAGGCCCTAAATCCTAAACTTGTTTATGTACCCTGAAAAATAAAATAATTTCTAGTCAATTTTAATTATTGAGCATTAATTTTAGTGGCTTTTGCTTACTCAAGAGGTGCGGCCATGAAACAAATGGTGTTATGACTTAGCATATAAAATAATCACATGTAAAAACACAAAAGAAATGGTATGCTTCTAAATGTTGTGCACAAGATGCAATCTCTTTCAATTTCAATGGCATGCAATTTTTCCTAGATGCCAAGATTAATGCAATCCAAACAAAAGTGAAAATGCTTCAAGTGAAATGCAAAAACCATTTTTTTTTTGTATTTTCAATATAAGGGAATGAAAATGCAAAGACTTAGTAAACAACCTCTCGGACATACCCCACTACAAGCACAAGAAACAAGCCAAGAAGGACACAAAGAAGCTACTACTCAAAACAGAATGCAAGGACTAAAAATGAGAAAAATGACAAGAAACAAGTTTGCCAAAAATTCAACAATGAGACAACTTCCTATCACTATGCAAGCACTCAACAGATGAGACAGAGACCCAAGAAGACTCAACAAAATTCAAAACTCACCCAACAAACACCATACTGAGCCGAAAAGGCTTAGAAAAATGTGTATGTGACTATTCAAGGAACAAACGTGTATGTACACGCCCTAGACAAAGACAGATCGCGTATGTACGCGACTGTTAATGGAAAACCCATGTATGCTAAGGAAAATACTAATTGGGTAAGAATTAATCCAAGCAACTCAGATATAATACAAGGTATAGGCTGTTAAGCTACATGCAACATAGAAACTCAGGCAAACAAAGATAAATAAAAGAGAAAAATCACCAAACAACCCCAAAAGGGAGAAATACCTAGTGGAGTCGCCAATTCTATTACGAGGAATAACTCTCTATGGTTTGGGCTAGGACCACAATAGACAAAATGACACCCAAAAATCAACTCTAATCTCAAGTATGCTAGAAGCCTACCTCTTCTGGACGTTCGTAGGAGACCACTGTTGAGCTCATGATCCAATGCTTGATACCTACAACTTGTCCTCAACATACAAAATACACAAGCATATGGAAAATATATGAAATTTTAGCATATAAACTAGCATAGTCCATCAACATGTATAGCAAATGCACCCATGGAAAATAATACAAACATTTGCAACATATAATCGGACAAGAAAATAATATTTCTATTAATATAATTAGCAAAAGTACATAGGTGACAACCTTATGTATTGACACTCTTTGGAACTGAGAAAATAAATCCCCCCACTTGGGCCTTCACCACTTCAATCCTCCATAAGGCAAGCTTACAAGTTCTAGGAGTAATTGGGTTTCTCCTTCACAAAATGGGGAGAGCTTGGGGGTTGAACATAAGGGAAGTTCAGACTTAAAGTACAAAGGGGTGTAGACTTAATACGATGTGAAACTTATCCAAAGTGTATTTTCTCTCAAAAAAAAAAATTTCCTTCAAGACTTATATATGGCTCAATTTATAGCCTCCAAAGGGAATTGAAGGGTCGAACTGGAGCATTTCCAGCATATGAAAGGCCAAGGGTTATGGATCTCGTGACTTGGCACGAAAAACCTGAAATATTTTTAATTTTGAGAACAAAACCCGATGTACTTGGGTTGTAATGGAGAAACTTGTGTATACGCATGTTGTCTAACTATAGCCCACATATATGCTCAAAAATTTGAATTTTTTACTTTGGATTGAGCAAAATGGGGAAATTGAGTCTACATAAGGAAAGGGAAGGTCACCAAAGCATGATGCATAGAGTTTGGAAAAAAATGCTATAACACATACAATGAACCGTTTCATATAATCAAAGATGGGAAAGGGCTAAGGGATGATGAGGACTTGGATGAAATAGAATAAGAAGATATCATTATAGCATAGAATTAAAAAAAAAAAAAACCTTCATACACAATGTAGCAACTAGATCTCTAGTGATACCTTGTGTATATGTGATTAAATATTTTATACAACATAAAAAGGTAGGCACCAAGAGTATTTTGAATGATAAGTGAAAGTGTGTTGGATCATTCACATCAACATATTTTGAACCTTACTATAAGATGTCAAAAGTTGAAGTCTATTTCATGAATGAGTGGTTGAAAATATTTACTCATGACTATAATTTCTATGACATCTTGGTTGATTGGTATGAGGAAGGGAGGACTTTCAACGCTTTAAGCAACAAGCCTTTCCCCACCATACATATCAAGTTAGGATATAGATGGGCAATCCAATTGGTCACTAGTATGGAGAGAAAGATTCAACTCATGTGAGGATAGGTTGGGTACCAATAATGTATGAGATCATTGAAGGAGACAAAATTTTCAACTGGGTTGCTATCCTCTCCAAATCACTTATAGAATCTATTGGAAAGGGTCATTTGGATGCATTCTCAGGAAACATATAATTTTACATGTCTTCTTAAATATTATATGTGGTCTGTGCTTCCAAAAAATTCATAGGATTAGGTTGGTCTTGGTCCCCAAAACAACCCCTTGTTCATGTATATTTCAAAGACTTATGGAATAACAAGTATAAATTTTAATTTGCACTTATTTATGATGACTTCTTGGTTCCATTGTATGAGCTCATCTTTTGTAGAGATTTCCGAAGAATCTATAGAAGCTATAGATGTAACATATCTGACCCCCTAAACATTATTAGGACAGTGTACAAAAATTTCACAATTTCCCTCTAATCCACTTTTCTTAGACACAACTTTGATACCGATTCTGAGTTCATAGTCCAATTCTTCTCCTCAAGAGATTTCCAATAAATGTATTCTTGCTCAATTCTGAGCTTGGAGGAAGAAGTTATGGTCTTCTAAATTTTTTAAGCATCATTATTTTCCTACGATATCATGCCTACGTGACACCCTTGGTTGATATGGCATGGCGCATTCCATTTGACATGGCATGGACACCTGTCATAATCATTTAGTTTTCAGTATGCTACACCATGGATTGCCCCTCATTTGACTCTTTGTGCCACACACTATGTATTGTATCACAATTGATTTCTTATGTGACATGCCCTATATCACATTTCATCCAAATTTTACTCTAGAATATCACATCCTTTGTGTCTTTTGGCATGACATATCACACCACTTGACTATTTTTGTATCGCACTGATGGAAAGTTTTTGACTTTTTGGTGTATCACACCAAAAAATATTTTGGTACTACGTCACACTTCATGAAATATTGTCT
>ML799706.1:262356-320008 GCA_009831015.1 Picea engelmannii | reverse complement strand
GTATATGCACAAAAAAATGAATTTTTGACTTTGGATTGAGCAAAATGGGGAAATTGAATCTACAGAAGGAAAGGCAAGGCCACCAAAGCATGATGCATAGAGTGTGGAAAAAAATTCTATAACATATGTCCCCTAATGTGTGAGGTCAGAGGAGCAATCACGATGGATGAAATACATTATAATTCCCAGAAGTGGAGTAGTGAGGACCCAGTTGGAGGAACTAGTCACCCGTCAGAATATTACAATATATATTGACTTTGTACACATGGATTTCAATCTGAAGTACACCACAGATCCATGTGAATATATAGAAGATAATTATTCATGGCCATGAATAGGAAATACAAAGTAGATGTATTCCATAGGATGTCATAGTCACGAACAAGATACAGTGGAGTCCATTCTCAAAATCAACTAAAGATATATGTATACAATGAAGTACAATCTGATATTTCATGATAACTGAAGTCATATAGGTACTGGTATGATGAAAGAGAACAATAGGTATGAGGTGCTTCTACTATGAATTGGAGGTCTTCTACACTAGCCACCGATGGTGCAAGTCTACATCGTGTGAATAAAGGAATTGAAGTTGAACACAATGGGACTTCGTTTAATTACCGATCATTGAGGTATATCGTTAAAAAAAAAAAAAACCCATCGATGATGAAAGTAGGCATCAAGGCACCGAATACATTCAACAAGTGTGAATAAAGGTGTTGAGGTTGGACACTTGAGGAATCCATCGAGCATGAGACATTGATATATTCCCAACTGTCGATGGAGAGAGAACCTACCACTGACAACTGCAACCCTCTAGGTACTCTTATGATTCTAGATATCAATTCCAAAATAGATGAGCTGAAGTCGATGGAATGAGATCCACTGAAAGTAGAGAATTATTAAGGTATCTCTCATCATCTAACAAGAGGTGAAAAGCAATAATTTGACGATTAGGAAGAACTCATATGAACAAGATATGCATGAACCAATGACCATGTGTGTCTCTTGTATGCACCTAATGTAAGCAGTACAGGAAAGAGACCCTATGAATAAAAGACAATAATGAGAATTGTCGACAGAGGTGAGGAAACCACTAATAAGGTGTAATGGAATCCAAGACACTGCATGAATCCCAATGTGTGAATAGATTTATTTCCTTCGAACACATGGGAAATGACTGAGTTAGAAACCAATGAAGAGATGTCATCTACTTGGTTCAAGGTCACCTACCAATGATGAAAGTAGGCCGAGGGTGCAAGGTAGGACAACAACTTCATGTGATTATGAAATTTACTTTTAAAGGGATGGCCAACATGCAAAGTCAAGAAGTCTGAGGAATGACCGACACAGGTTTAGAATTCCTTTGAAACAGAGAATGAGACAGATGGATAACTCAGGCATCATAGACTCATGACTGAAACTTGACAAAAGTTTGTGACGCGAGAGGCATAGACAAACTCTCCATAGGGAGTGAAAGAATAACCAGTCGGAGGAATAAAAAACTGAGTAACGAGGTCAGCTTCCTAAGGCCATACTAAACCCAAACCTTTGATGAATGGACTCAAAAATGTGTGTTATGTTCAAAGGTGACACAAATGTTGTCGATAGAAGATAATACTCTTTTCCCACCCTTCTTTTCTTGTTTTTTTCCCTTTTTTTTGTCTTTTTCATAGATGTGAAAGAATTTTATGATACAAGAGAGGAAATGAGTGTCGCAAATAATCCAACTAGTTCCATGTAGTGGAACATACCTATGCTCGATGCAAGGGAACACATGCGAGATATGGACACTCGGGGGGATTTTTCCTCTTGGGGTAAAAGGTGTCAAGATGCAAAGGATATATGGAAGGAACTGCTTGGAGAATGATGAGAATTTTTGGGGAAATAGGCTTATAAGGAGAAAGCGAGAGCCGACATTAGGCTCAACAATGTGTGCAGGAAAATGAAATGCAATTACAACTCGACATTAGGAAGAAACTTCCAGTAGTGTTCTTTTTCGTAGATTTGGTCCCTTGAGCCCAAAAAATAATAAAACAATACCAAAGATAACTCTTCTAGCCAATGGTCACTAAAGTATTCATTTTTCATAATTATTCTATTTGGAATAGAAAAGGGTTAAACTTATATCGAAATAGACGTCCTTTCAAATCCATTTAACAAGTGTGAAAGAGACAAGCTCACTCGACAATATTTTCATTTTTAAGGAGTCTGAAAAAGAGCTTAACTAAGACTCTTGGATGTTGTTGTGAGCATCAGGTAATGGAGGAGCCTCATAGGTAATGGCCATAAAATAGATTGAGTAATAACAATGAAGTTCAAATGTAATGTTATGGTGGGGCTAAACACGACTCTCAAGCCTAATGGAAAACTTACAACATGGGTGCCAAAATGCAAAGGGGGTATAAGCTGGGATTCCCATGGAAGGTAGGATCTACCACATGAATTAAAACACTTCTAAACAATAGAAAAGGTTCTGTGTCGCAACTCAATGGGGTTGATCCTAATTTCAAATGATACAAGAAAAGGATAATGCAAAAATGCATGGAGGGGAAATGTAACCTATATGCCAGTTTCAAGATCATGAACTATTAGAATGGATCGACATAAAGAAACGTACCAAAGAAAATGTCTCGAATGTCCTATATATAAGACCAAAAACACTTACCCAGAAGTTAATAATTCCAATATAGAAGGGATTCTTAGTTCTCTGGGTAGAGTCCATTGTTAGGCTCAAGCCAAGGGATTCTTTGCTAACCAACTTGTAAAGTTTCTAGTTCAGGAAGAGGTCAAAAATCCAAAATCATAGATTCAAGGATAGCCTCATCTAAAGGAAACTCAACATCCATGAAACCGAGGCTAGACAACTCACAAATGCCATGGCTAGAGGTCTCACAAACAACAACATCAGACTCAAGAGGAAACGCCAGATTACTCGGGCCAATAGGGGGGAACAAGAGCTTCCATGCCCCCATCGGAAAAAACACCTGATCAATTATTGATACCTTGTTTCGAAAAGGAGAACGTAACTGTAAAGGATTCTTCTCGGGAGAAATTGAACACCAAGGATAAGATGCCACATAATTCCTCCACGACAGGGAAGATTCTAATCGAACACAAGGAACCCACAAAGGGGAAACCTGAGGTAAATTTGAAACAACATGGTGATTATCAAATGAAAGTTGATCAATAGTGACAATGATTTCATTGTGAGGGAAGTACATCACACGAAAGAGCGTGGACACCACAATATTCATATCATAAATATCATCACGCCCAAGAATCATATTAAATTCTAAAGGGCTTGACACCACTAACAAATCGACTAGAATAGTCTTCCCACCTAACATAATAGGAAACTAAGGAACAATCCTGAGACATTCACTAGGTCTTCCGTCGAAAGCTAAAAAATCACTGGTAGATGACATAAGCTTGGGAGCACCTAAAGCTTTCCAACTCAAGGAGGATAAAATACTTGCAGAGGATCCTTCATCTAAAATACATCAACAAACACTTATTTTATTAACTCCAACCATTATCTGGAAGGGTGCGGGAGAAGGAAGGTGAGGCTCTACATGATCATTCCAATCAAAGGAAACCATCCTAGGACTTGTAGGGAGTGTACTCAGAGAGACTGGAATGCCCCCTTGTTCAGAAGGTACTGAATTGGAAATTCTAAGGACGTGGTCGAAATATGCATCACTCCCCAAAAGAAGAGTGGGATTAGCTGAATATTGCATCGACAATGTCACTTCCTTAGAATTTTCACTCTCCAAGAGGAGAGTGGGATCGATTGAAGATTGCATCCGCAAGACCACTTCCTCTATTGTGGTTGAATAAGATGTGAGACAACATGGTCAAGAGATGAATCACCCCCCAAAACAAGAGTGGTTTTGGCCAAAGATTTAATCGACATGACCACTTCCTCAACCAAAGATTGATTAGATTGTCAGGAAACCGAAGACGACTTAGAACTAGAAGGACCATTAGACAAGGACCACACTTCTCATACCACGGAAATAGCAGGGCGCAAATGAGTTAGGTGATATACTTTGAAAATTATACAAAGGAACTTGGGCTTACGTCCTATACATCTAGGATTCTCAATCGTATAAATTCCCCCAACATGACTTGCATTGGCCAGTGACATGCTCCCATCATGACTTGCAGAGGCTAGTAGCTGATATCCAACATGACTTGTAGAGGGTGGTGATGTTTGTTCAGTATGACTAGTAGTGACTAGATTTGTTCCCCCAACATGACTTGTAGTGGCTGGTTGTTGATCTCCAACATGACTAGAAGAGGTTGGTTTCATGAAAGGTTGTGAAGGTATCATCTGATATGGGAATGCTTGCGAGGAAAAAGCAATATGATACAGATTACCCATCTGAGGATATACAGTGCCTCTTGATGAAGGAACTTCGTGTGGGTGGTTTCCCATAGAAAATTGATTCCACCTAGATGTAATACCATAGGTTAGAGGAGGATTTTCCATGAGAAAATAATTCACTAGAAAAGGCATCATGGATGACGGATAGACGGACGAGACATATGAAGTAGAAACACCACCCATATGTCCATTCGATCCCTGGAAATAATAACTAGGATTGGGTTCATAGGAAGGAGGATTCCAACCCTCCATCGTAAGAAATGACTGAGGGATATTACCCCCACCAAATGGGAATGGATTATCAGGAGGCGACGTGCCCCCCAACCCAAAACTAGCATTGACGTTGGGTGTCTTAAAGGAGTACGACATATGTGAAGTCATATTCATCGTACCAAAAGAAAAAGGATTAGAGTCCAAAGGCATATATTGAGTAATATAACAAGGCATACCCATCAAAAAGGTGCTATGGGGAATGAATATCGATGGTGACAAAGTCATACCACTCGAAAATATAAAAGGATTCGTCCCCATGGACCGAGTTGGGCTTGTGGACTGGGTAGTGCTAACTGAGGGAGTCATGGGGGCTCCACTAACCATAGAAGAGGTTGGAGTCGAATCAATACTAAAAATGGGATGATTGTGATCTTGAGCAGTGGAGTTGTCTGTACAAAGTTTATTAATTCTACTCCTTTTAGGAGGCGGTTTCAGTATTAGACCAAACAATGGTAATCGATTCAAGATACGATGAGATCAGTGGGGAGGATGTTCTCACTCCACAACAACTCAAAATTCGTGACACAAAGAAAAATATTGAGGCCAACTAATATATAAATAGCACACTCCTAAATAAAACTAGAAGCCAATGCACGTAAACAAGAGAGGGTGGTTGAAAAGGGGCCTCCCAAACTAAAGAAGGTATGTCTCTCCCAAGAGGGGATTGAGACTCCCAAACAATAGAGTGGAGGTAACATAATCAGTTATAAGGACCCTTTTGGGCTTCACAACGCAATCAGTCAGATCCCTCTGGAGAGAAAATCCTCCATAAAGTATGTGTGTTTTATTATCCCTATCTGACTCGGGGTACCTGCAGAATAACCCCTGCAAGCAACCTGTGTGGATACCTAGGTTAGGAAACTAAGGTCACCATTATAACCAATGCTTGGGAAAGAATTTGTAGGTTAGGTCCACTATATGGGCAGGGTATCTAATCCCAAATCTCAAGAAGCACCAAGGTACCCCAAGAACCCCCAAATACGAATAGAACCCCATAAACATCTCTAACGCTAGGAAGGTATTGGAGGGCTATCTCTGCAACCAACTTCACGCAGCCTTGTGCTTAACTCCGGTGTTAGTGGAGCCTCCCGAGGACACTAAATACACAATGGGTTTCACTACTCCCTGAACATACACATATGTTGAATTTTGTAGCCTTGGAGAATTTTACTCACAAAATCTTATTCCAAGGCCCTAAATCCTAAACTTGTTTATGTACCCTGAAAAATAAAATAATTTCTAGTCAATTTTAATTATTGAGCATTAATTTTAGTGGCTTTTGCTTACTCAAGAGGTGCGGCCATGAAACAAATGGTGTTATGACTTAGCATATAAAATAATCACATGTAAAAACACAAAAGAAATGGTATGCTTCTAAATGTTGTGCACAAGATGCAATCTCTTTCAATTTCAATGGCATGCAATTTTTCCTAGATGCCAAGATTAATGCAATCCAAACAAAAGTGAAAATGCTTCAAGTGAAATGCAAAAACCATTTTTTTTTTGTATTTTCAATATAAGGGAATGAAAATGCAAAGACTTAGTAAACAACCTCTCGGACATACCCCACTACAAGCACAAGAAACAAGCCAAGAAGGACACAAAGAAGCTACTACTCAAAACAGAATGCAAGGACTAAAAATGAGAAAAATGACAAGAAACAAGTTTGCCAAAAATTCAACAATGAGACAACTTCCTATCACTATGCAAGCACTCAACAGATGAGACAGAGACCCAAGAAGACTCAACAAAATTCAAAACTCACCCAACAAACACCATACTGAGCCGAAAAGGCTTAGAAAAATGTGTATGTGACTATTCAAGGAACAAACGTGTATGTACACGCCCTAGACAAAGACAGATCGCGTATGTACGCGACTGTTAATGGAAAACCCATGTATGCTAAGGAAAATACTAATTGGGTAAGAATTAATCCAAGCAACTCAGATATAATACAAGGTATAGGCTGTTAAGCTACATGCAACATAGAAACTCAGGCAAACAAAGATAAATAAAAGAGAAAAATCACCAAACAACCCCAAAAGGGAGAAATACCTAGTGGAGTCGCCAATTCTATTACGAGGAATAACTCTCTATGGTTTGGGCTAGGACCACAATAGACAAAATGACACCCAAAAATCAACTCTAATCTCAAGTATGCTAGAAGCCTACCTCTTCTGGACGTTCGTAGGAGACCACTGTTGAGCTCATGATCCAATGCTTGATACCTACAACTTGTCCTCAACATACAAAATACACAAGCATATGGAAAATATATGAAATTTTAGCATATAAACTAGCATAGTCCATCAACATGTATAGCAAATGCACCCATGGAAAATAATACAAACATTTGCAACATATAATCGGACAAGAAAATAATATTTCTATTAATATAATTAGCAAAAGTACATAGGTGACAACCTTATGTATTGACACTCTTTGGAACTGAGAAAATAAATCCCCCCACTTGGGCCTTCACCACTTCAATCCTCCATAAGGCAAGCTTACAAGTTCTAGGAGTAATTGGGTTTCTCCTTCACAAAATGGGGAGAGCTTGGGGGTTGAACATAAGGGAAGTTCAGACTTAAAGTACAAAGGGGTGTAGACTTAATACGATGTGAAACTTATCCAAAGTGTATTTTCTCTCAAAAAAAAAAATTTCCTTCAAGACTTATATATGGCTCAATTTATAGCCTCCAAAGGGAATTGAAGGGTCGAACTGGAGCATTTCCAGCATATGAAAGGCCAAGGGTTATGGATCTCGTGACTTGGCACGAAAAACCTGAAATATTTTTAATTTTGAGAACAAAACCCGATGTACTTGGGTTGTAATGGAGAAACTTGTGTATACGCATGTTGTCTAACTATAGCCCACATATATGCTCAAAAATTTGAATTTTTTACTTTGGATTGAGCAAAATGGGGAAATTGAGTCTACATAAGGAAAGGGAAGGTCACCAAAGCATGATGCATAGAGTTTGGAAAAAAATGCTATAACACATACAATGAACCGTTTCATATAATCAAAGATGGGAAAGGGCTAAGGGATGATGAGGACTTGGATGAAATAGAATAAGAAGATATCATTATAGCATAGAATTAAAAAAAAAAAAAACCTTCATACACAATGTAGCAACTAGATCTCTAGTGATACCTTGTGTATATGTGATTAAATATTTTATACAACATAAAAAGGTAGGCACCAAGAGTATTTTGAATGATAAGTGAAAGTGTGTTGGATCATTCACATCAACATATTTTGAACCTTACTATAAGATGTCAAAAGTTGAAGTCTATTTCATGAATGAGTGGTTGAAAATATTTACTCATGACTATAATTTCTATGACATCTTGGTTGATTGGTATGAGGAAGGGAGGACTTTCAACGCTTTAAGCAACAAGCCTTTCCCCACCATACATATCAAGTTAGGATATAGATGGGCAATCCAATTGGTCACTAGTATGGAGAGAAAGATTCAACTCATGTGAGGATAGGTTGGGTACCAATAATGTATGAGATCATTGAAGGAGACAAAATTTTCAACTGGGTTGCTATCCTCTCCAAATCACTTATAGAATCTATTGGAAAGGGTCATTTGGATGCATTCTCAGGAAACATATAATTTTACATGTCTTCTTAAATATTATATGTGGTCTGTGCTTCCAAAAAATTCATAGGATTAGGTTGGTCTTGGTCCCCAAAACAACCCCTTGTTCATGTATATTTCAAAGACTTATGGAATAACAAGTATAAATTTTAATTTGCACTTATTTATGATGACTTCTTGGTTCCATTGTATGAGCTCATCTTTTGTAGAGATTTCCGAAGAATCTATAGAAGCTATAGATGTAACATATCTGACCCCCTAAACATTATTAGGACAGTGTACAAAAATTTCACAATTTCCCTCTAATCCACTTTTCTTAGACACAACTTTGATACCGATTCTGAGTTCATAGTCCAATTCTTCTCCTCAAGAGATTTCCAATAAATGTATTCTTGCTCAATTCTGAGCTTGGAGGAAGAAGTTATGGTCTTCTAAATTTTTTAAGCATCATTATTTTCCTACGATATCATGCCTACGTGACACCCTTGGTTGATATGGCATGGCGCATTCCATTTGACATGGCATGGACACCTGTCATAATCATTTAGTTTTCAGTATGCTACACCATGGATTGCCCCTCATTTGACTCTTTGTGCCACACACTATGTATTGTATCACAATTGATTTCTTATGTGACATGCCCTATATCACATTTCATCCAAATTTTACTCTAGAATATCACATCCTTTGTGTCTTTTGGCATGACATATCACACCACTTGACTATTTTTGTATCGCACTGATGGAAAGTTTTTGACTTTTTGGTGTATCACACCAAAAAATATTTTGGTACTACGTCACACTTCATGAAATATTGTCTCGCAGTGACAACTTCGCACTTCATAACATTGAAGGAATGTTTGTAACTTTGTGGTGTATGACACCGAAAATTATTTCATTGTGATACATCACACTTCCCAAAACATTATTTGGTCACATAACTTCTTCTTTTTCACTCTGAAACAGAGTCATTTGGGTCCACCAATGAATCATGATCCTTGATTCCCTCGTGAGATTTGATATGATTCGTTGATCCTTCAACTACTTGTTGGGTCCTTAGACCTTGCCAACATGGACTTTTCCACATGGAACCTATCCATTTCATTGTCTGTATGATCCATGTAGTCATCCATACACAAAACTTGCCACTATGGACCTTGTCTATATATGTCATATCTATGGTCCACATCATCATCCGTACACAATCTTATCACAATGGATCTTGTCCATACGCGACATCCATATTGTCTACATCATCATTAATATGATCATATCTCCAGACTCCAATCATTTTTCTTATCATAACCTTAAAACTTTTGTTCCAAGTGACTCTTTGCACTCTTACAAATTTTCCAACTATGATATGTAAAGAATCCAAAGTTTCTTTCAGTGTAATACACCACCCTCCTCAAAATTTTCCTCATCATTAAAAACATTTTTCATGGGAAAAAAAAATTGGTGCAAAAGATTGCACCAAACAAAAGATTATTTCATCGCGATAAAAGGGAATTTTCCATCCTTTATCGCATTGCCACAATATTTATTTTCTCGTGATAAAGGGAAATTTCCTTCCTTTAACACATCCAACTAAACTTCTCCCCCTTGTGATGTATCGCACCAAAAGTATTTTGGTGTGACACATAGAATCACAACAAAATTTTGGTTTGTGTGACACACGGAAATTCCTCAACGTTTTCAAGAAGTTCTTAAGTCTTAAGTTTACTTCCTTGGGAAAAAATGTTGTATCGCACATAAAATTATTTTTGTGTAATACACATTGTATCACACATAAAATATTTGCATGCGATACATAAAATATGTAGTCAAATCCACAATGTAAGCATGTATTCAAAGATAAGTATGCAATTTTACTTCAATACTCATTTGTACAACTATTCTTTACTTCATAAGGATGCCACATGCAAGAATTCAACTCATTATCTTCTCAAACACACACAATGCACTCATGATCCTAGATAGCATGTAACACGAATCTCCCAAACCATATTCATACATCTTCTCTTCCTTGCAGTCACTAACCCTCCAGGCCCAAGAATCCCCTTCTTCACTTGGGTGATCCATCATTTTCCAAGATTTCCTTGCATAGGAAGAGTACCAATACTTATAGAGTCTTAAAGCCAAGGCATCCCATGGCTTGCTTTAACATAGCATAGCACATCTCAACATTGATCAAGGCATATCACAGGGTTTCAGTGTCGCCACAATGGCCTTCTTATCGTGCTTTCCAACTTCAGCAACCATCATCTGTCCTTCCTAGACAAACCCATCATCTCGCATGTATCATATACATATAGTTACCATGAGATATCGTCATAATAATTCCATTTATTAGTTTCAAATCCATTTCATAAGGAAAACCAAATTTCACAAGTATGAGATTCCTCCTCATAATGTTTGGTTCTTGGAACAATAGGTATCAATATTCCATATGGACTTATACCCTTTCCATATCCAAGAGAATTCTACTTGCAATCTAAAATTTTTAGTCAACCAAACAACTATGAGTACTCATGCATATCATTCTTTCATTGTAGCATTTACAACAACCTCAAAAATGATCTCAGAATTATAGCACACTAATAATTCAATCACTTCCATCTATGTATCACATGAATTGAAATGAAACTATCAATCATTATATATGCAGTACAAGCATGCATCCACTTAATGCATCAAACATATGTACCAACATAATTCATCATTGTAGAATGATTTTTTTTTATGGTTTCTTAGTTTATTTGTGCATTTCCACTCAATGCATCCTTGCATTGAGTCAAATCTTCCTTGATTCATGCTCATGTGTTTTACCGAGATAAGATGGTGTACCCAACCTACACCTCTACACATAATCCAAATACTTCCTTATTACTTGCTCGACCATTTGGATACCTTCCTTCTCCACCCAAACACAATGCCAGGAATATAATCCTTTAGTGCTCTTCAGTGTTGGAAAAAAGGTTGCAGTCTAAAACATCAATTACAAGTAGGAATACCATTGGCTATTTGTGTAGTGGTATAGATTTTTCCTTGGCATACCCCACCTGAGTATGAATGACATACATGTGTTCAATCATAAACATGCCATTGAATATATAAAGTATGACAAAGGGAATTCTTACTCAATTCCTTTTAGGTCACATTTTATATTGGCATGTCTAAATTTTCATACTTGCATAGTCACCATCAACATTCCCAATGTTACTTATGCATTTGATGCCTCATGGGAATTCACATGATCCTTGCATCAACCTCTTGAAAAGCGTCTTCTTGTGTTTTTCCTTTTCACGAGGTTGTCTATCATAGGTAACTATATCATCAACATCTTCAACCATTCCTAGTCATACAATAATCAACATCCACGTCCATTATCATTCCATACACATTGTATGTATCACAACACTCTTAAATCAATAAACAACATTTTATATGCTCTAGCATATCTATATGCACTCTACCACATATTATCTTCCAATGTTTTTATTAGTGAAAATGTATTTCAATTATGTTACATTCTTGAAATTATCAACCTTCCCATGCCTTAACTATTCACACATAAAACCTTTCTCAATCTACATAAATATCATAAGAAAATAAGAGAGGTGTCAAGGGAAGGGTTGAAACTTTTAGTCAAAACTAACTCTAAGGAAATTAATGAGTCAATATACAGGCAACTGGTGGGTAGCTTGATATATTTTTACAACCACTAGACTTGATTTGAGTTTCATTGTGAGCTTCATTTATAGATTCATGACAGTTCCAAAGGTAGAGCACTAGACAACAATGAAATGAGTGTAGAGATATGTAAAAGGGACACTTGACTTTGGTATTTTGTACAACATAATAAAAAACCCTAGGTTGTGTGGGTATACAAATTCAGATTGGGCAGGTTCTATCGATGACAAAAAAAATCCACTTATGGATATGTTTTCATCCCTTGCATGGGTGCAATCACATGGACCAACAAGAATCAACATGCAGTATCCCTTTCATCAATAGAAGCAGAATATTGAGGAATAGTGAAAGGAGCATGCAAGGTAGTTTGGCTCAAGAGGATACTTTCAGATATGCAGATGCAACAAACAGAGTCAACACCCATGTTATGTGAAAACCAAGGGGTGATGAAACTTGCCAAAAATCTAGTCTTCCAAGAGCATACCAAACATGTTGAGGTACATTTCCACTTCATTAGGAAGCTTGTAGAAGATGGGTCTATCAAGATGCAGTATTGTACTATAGAGGATCAAATTGCAGACATTCTCACCAAGGCTTTTCTCCTGAAAAAATATGTACAATTACGAGATAAGCTTGGTGTAGTTAGTAGATTGACCATTAAGGGAGGGTGTTAAAATAAATGTTAGTTTATAATGGTCAACTAGATATTAGACTTAGGCATTAATAAAGTCAAATCAACTTTAGGTTAGTTAATGCTTTTATGTCTTATTTCACTTTATCGGTTTATCCCACATTCATAAAGTGGATTGACTCGACTTGATTGTAGCCCTATATAAGCAAGATTTATATTTCTCATTTAATATACAATAAAAACAACTCTTTAGATTTATCTTGGTTTCTTTATGTGATTGATTTTTGTATTGTAGAACTCTTTTGAGTTATCTTAGATTGACAAGTATTTGGATGATTAGGGGTTCCAGCGTAATCCTTCAAATTCCAACATGTATGTCAAAAGACTTGGTAATGATATCATCCTTCTAGTCATATATGTAGATGATATCATTATTACAAGTAGTGAGGCAAGTGCAATAACATATATCAAATTCAATATGAGCAAAGCTTTTGACATGACATATCTAGGCATCCTACACTATTGTTTGTGTGTAGAAGTTTGGCTAACGTAGCAACATTTTTTTCTCACAAACTAAATATTCTAGGAGTTTGTTGGAGAAGTTCATAATTACAGATTGCAAAATCTTCTTTACTCCAATTCCTTTGCATAGCCTGTAATTCATAGAATAACTAACCTATTCAATGACCTCTCCATTATTTTCATAATGTGGCATTAGTTGTGATATTCATTCAAGTAGCTATACTTATTCATTTTTCAAAAACTATACTTGCTACTTTTAAAAGAATATAACTCTACTCTGTAAACAAAATAAGTTTTAGGGTGAGAATTTTTTTCTCATTTTCTCTGTATCTACCTTGGCATTCTATCCCTTTCTGATTTTGGCTACTCCATTTCCTTGAGTAGTTCTATTCAAGTCCATTTTGACATTTCATCACTTAGACCTACCTTCCTTGATGCATTAACCATACTAAAACATCAAAGATACATAAGTGTATTATGCATATTAATCATATGCAAATCATATTTATTAATATTTTCCTTGACATATGTTTCCTTACACACATGTATGTCTCCAAAATGTAATCCATGATTCTTATACACCAACACCTTACCATTTATTTGCCTCTAATCCAAAATGATACAAACTTGGTTTGGTTCAATTTTTCTAGTAGGATAAATCATTCTTACTTAAGTAGTAAGAGTCCTCTAGAGGCACCCTCCTTTCCTTGAACTTCTTTATTTTCATCCACATAATTTTTTCAATTGATGTTGCAAGAATGGTTCATGCAAAGGAATTCCATGTGATAACATTCTAAGACATACATAGTCTTCATCTACATCTTTACATTGCCTTCAATTTTTTTGTTTTTCACAATTCTATTCTCCTGACAAAGATTTCACATATTACATCCACATATGACTACTTTATCATGCAAATACTTTGTTGCAATATCCAATAGATCTTGGAATGATCTCAACTTCATGATCTAGTAGAAACTCTATCATTTCATAATTAGGATTGTGGGGTGTGCAAAAATTTCATAATTTCCCTCTAATCCACTTTTCTTAAACATGACTTTGATACTAATTCATTTCTCATAGGAAAATTCTTCTCCTCAAGAGATTTCCAATGATTGTCTTCTTACTCGATTTTGAGTTTGGAGCAAAAAATTATGTTCTTCTGAAGTTCTTAAGTATCAACACTTTCCTGTGATAACATACCTACATGGAAACCCTAGATATCATAGAACGACACATGCCAATTGACGTGATATTGTCACATGTCATAATCATTTAGTTTTCAGTGTGATATGCCATGTATCGTGCCTCATTTGACTTCCTACGCGACACACCATGTATCATGCCAAAATTGATTTCCTATGCAATCTACCTTGTATAACACTTCATCCAACTTTGCCTCTGGCATATTGCATCCTTTTTATCTTTCATCATGACATATCGCACCACTTGACTCTTCATTTATCGCACCAATGAAAATTTTCAACTCTGTAGTGTATCGCACCAAATATTTTTTTGATGTGATACGTAGAACTTCATAAATGATTGTCTCACCACGAGAAATTCACACTTGATCATGTCGAAGGAAATTTTGTAAATTTGTGGTATATTGCACTAAAAACTCTTTCAGTGAGATATGTCATACTTCCCAAAAGATTATTTGGTCACAATACTTCTTCTTCTTTTCTTCAAAACAAATTTGTTAGGTCCATCGATGAATCTTGATCATTGATTCCCTAGTGAGATTTGATTATTTGTTGATCCTTCAACCACTAGATGGGACCTTAGACATTTCCAACATGGAATTTTCCACATGGACCCTATCCATATCATCATATGTACGGTCCACGTCAACAGTCATACACATAGCTTTCCATGATGGACCTTGTTTGTAAATGTTATTTTTATGATCCACATCATAATCCATACTCAAATCCTACCACCATGGACCCTTCCCATATTCATCATTTGTATCGTCCACACCATCATCTATATTGTCATATCCCCAACATTCAATCATTTTTCTAATCATATCCTTGAAATTTTCGTTCCCCACAACTTTGCACTCTTATAAACTTTCCAACTATGCGATGTATTGCACCAAAAGTTTATTTTAGTGTGATATGTAGCCCTCCTCAAAATTTTCGTCATTGTGAAAAGAATTTCACATGGGAAAATGTTTTCAATGCGAAACATCGCACCAAATGAAATATTATTTCCTCGTCATAAAAGGGAAATCTCCTTCCTTTATAGCATTGTCACAATCCTTGTTTTCTCATGATAAAGGGAATTTTCCTTTCTTTATCACATTCAACTAAACTTCTCTTCCTTGCGGTGTATCACACCAAAATTATTTTGGTGTGATACATCGCATCAGAACAAAATTTTAGTTTGTGCGACACATAAAAATTCCTCAATTTTTTCAATAAGTTTCTAAGTCTTAAGTCTACTTCCTTGGGAGAAAACATTGTATCACACATAAAATATTTTCATGGGATGCACACTACATCGCACACAAAATATTTTTGTGTGATACATGTTGTATCTCACGAATATTATTTTCGTGTGATACACATATTTTATCCAACTTTTCCCTAAGAAAAATTCTAAGTCCTTTCCATTCATTTTATGAGTTCTACACTACTGATTTGATTGATTCTAAGTGGAAGTTTGGTGAAATTATGCAAGGGTTCAAGATTTACCCCTTTTCCAAGGATTCTTTCCAAATCCTTTTCCCACTCAAACACGCTACCTAAAAGCTACAAGGGTCTTTTATGAAAAACCATTCTCAAACAGACTCTTTGAGAATGATAATAAAGGAAATATCTAGAACCTTTTATGTCAAATCCTTTCCAGTAATTTCATGAGTCCAAGCAAGACTCTTTCTCTAATGTATTTACAAGATTTAAGGACTCTATTAAAATAGAGGTACTTTCATAACCAAATACAAGGGTGTATGTAGTTTTGAGACCCCAAGAAAAATAATATGCTCACAATAAGATTTCATACTTTAAAAGGGTATCAGATACAACCACATGAATGACATGCTACAACTGTATGGTTGAATTATTCATTAATAGCATTATACAACCATAACATTGACTCACATACTTTTAGACATAATTCAATGGAAGCATAGACACTTCACAACATTATTGTAATAGCATATAAATTCCACCGATAAGATCAAGTACAATGGCATACATACAACAAACACACAAAAAGCATGTAGGGGAAAAACATTTGACATTCAAACTATGAAACAACAACACAAATAATATAATAATCCCATTCAATGAACAAGGATATGAACTTATCTATTCTTGAATATTTAATTCCAAGAAATTGTCTGGGGTAGAGCAATGTTCCATCCAACCATAGGCTCTATTGCACTTATCCTTTCTACAATAGGCCACCCCAATCTAGGGTATGATATCACCAAGGTGAAGTAGGATATTTATAGGGATGCCACTGTATTTTAGAACAAATGATTATCATTCAAATGTCCCACTACTATTTTTTTTTAAACAGAGAAACTCTTATGGCACCTACCTTATCTTCCCCACACAATGCAAGGAGGTCTTCTTTCTCTACCCAACAGTCTCTTAGTAGTATCCTCCCTCTAGTGGTATTCAATGTAAGAATAGACAGGTCCAAGCTAATTTACATTAGACTCTAACATAATATTCTTATCTCTTAAATCTTCTCAATATTTTAATGGTTTGCTCTCATGTCTCTTTCATTACACCACATGGTACCTTCCTTGGCTTCCAAGCCAGGGCTATCTCTTTCTCTATTTTCCCTCTTCAGGATTCACTTATACTTTTCATTTGAATTTCCTCCTCTTCTCAGCACATCCTTTGAGCAACTATCTCTGCAAATATCATGGGTGCAACCTTGACTAAGATGTTTTGTTCCTTCTTTCCAACCATTCACTTGAGTCATCACATGACCCAAAGCAAGAAATCGACTCTTCATCTAGTTGCATCCCTCCCAAAGCTACCAAGGATCAGTTTCTCCTCCATCATGTGAGTGTATGCATGAGTTTGTATCTTCCATTTATCCAACCACCTCCCTCTTTACTATCCACTCGCATTTTCAATTTCCTCCTCTCTAACCATTCACTTCCAAGAGAGAGTCGACCCACCCACCTCCCCTCTCCTTCACTTACACATCTAGGTGATCCCTCATCAAATGAGTGAATGATTGCATACATATAGAATTCACCCCCCTCAATATACCTCATCCACTCCCTTGTTGTGGGGACACATTTTCCAAGAAATTGGGGGGAAATTGATTGACCAATGGAATGAATCCCAAGAACTCCTATGATCTCATAATTGTGGAAGGTGTACCTCCCCACCAACCACCACATGGATTGAATGGTTGATATTTGAGGTTTCTATATTCTTAATAAGGCACATGATGATTAAGGGAACATGATAAAGTTTAAACACATGGGAAAATTAATTATTATTTATCAATCCCCCTAGGACCCCCTTACTCTTCCCCACTTGTGGCATAATATCCCCTCTTTATGTGTTCCTGCCTCAGTCAGCTCTGATTATTTTATTAATTTGTAAAATAACATTATTTATAGTTGTTCAAATAATCATGGCATGTCTTCCTCATTGAGTAAAATAATTCATGATAATTAAAATATCCTTTTTGAGACATAACCAACATTTATTAATAATTAATTACAATTAATCACAGGGATTAAAAAATGGGGGCATTACAATAAAAGTATTGAAAAATGTTGGACATTGGTACCTAGATAAATACTCCACCTATATTAGGATTTATTTTGTTACAACAAGCATCTCACACACTTTGAGATTATGGGCCAAATAGGTTGACCATTCAAGTTGGCTAATCCCGAATGGATTATGTTGAACAAGTATAGGATCAAAATGCTAAAACAAGTCTTGATGCCAATTGATTCTTAACTCATCAATCAATTACCTAATGTCAAAGGATTATTAACTCATGTGTGTGTTCATATCTACAATATGTAAATATGCACACACACATGATAATGCCACCTAAAATGAGAGGGAAAATCCCAACAAGTGAGGTCCTGGTCGATCCGAGAACCAAAAGAAAGTTTGAAAAAAGGGGAAAAACTGAACTTGAGATTCGAATGAACAATATTGTTTAGAAAGAAAATATGGATGAGATGTTCTAGGATACATATTGGGCCAATTTTGTTAGTTGGAACAAAGTTAGAGACAATTGGAAGAAATAATCCCTCTTTCTAGAAAAAACACAAATCATAGATTACATGGATGCTCCTCATGTAGCCAAATTCTAGGGGTGGAAGGAAGAAGCCACCAAATTCATAGTCACTTTCTATCATGATGGTTCAATATGGTTGGATCAATCAATGTAGGTTACATGTGGAATCATTCACATAATCACGGGGCTCCCTCACAAAGGAAAAATCATGTCAAAGACAATAAATGCCGCCAAATGGATCCAAAAGTTTACAAGCTTGACCAATGCATAAAAATCAAAAGGATTGATAATTAATCAATTTAAAGAGAAAAATTTCAATTGGGCATGCATTATAGTCACTCTTTGTCTGATTCCAACTAGTCAATCGTTAGACATAAAATTGAATGTGTTAGAGGCAATCAGACATATAGTACAACATGGGAAAATCTTTAATTGGTTTGAAAACCTAGCCGACTTAGTCAAAGTAAATTGCTAAGAATGTCAAAATGCAAGGAATTGCATCCACTTTCCTTCATTGCTCATCTATATGGCCATGAGCCAAGTATGTCATGTTGGTGAAATGAAATTCAGAAAAAATACTATACCCACCATGCTAAACTTTTAATGTTTTGGCCACAATTGGCAAGGATCGACTGGAAGTCTCTAAATCTAGTATACGTTCACACAATGGGTCAATTCACTAAAAAATGATTCACATCGTTGGAGGGTAGCATAAAAGTTCTGATGCGCACTACCACCATCGACACATATCCAACTAAACTTGAACACCATAATATTGTGGTATGTAGATGGTATAGTCAAAGACTTGGATGACCTAGACTATTAGCCTGCTATTGAAGAAATATTTGAGGATATGGAACGTGAGTCGTAAACTGATTTTCCGATCCCCTCGACCATAACAGTAGAAGGTGGCAATATCATGTTTCCACTTCATGATGCATAATTCTAGGAAGAAAAGGAAGTTGAGTTATACACCATCCCATTTGTGGTCGACGAAAACAAAAAAATATATATCACCCAAGAAAAATTCGACAGAAAAGAAGCAATTAAACCAAGGTAAGGCACAACTTGAAGAAAGAGTGGTAGTCACAGAGCTCAACTAGGAAGAAATTTTGCAAGGTATCACTAACATCGACTTCGATGACCCCAATATGAAGAAGAAATTAGACAGGTTGGCTCACTAAGTGCTTGCAGATATGTAACAAAAAGGAAAATCGACAAGGCAACAAGTATACAAAAAGAGACAAATTCTACAGTCGAGCGTCGAGCCCGCCTATTAAGAAATAATAAGAAAAGAGTGAGAATTGTTCGTCGAAACAATGAAGCATAAGATCACAGATGATAGGTAAATGGAACTTAGAGGAGCAACACGACATCTATATTACCAACATCAAGAGTCCATAACAACCAAGATTCAACCAGACACTGGTAGAACTAAAAAATTTGGGCCACCCAAAACTAAAAAGGGAGCGTCAACTAAAATTACAATTAGGAACCCACAACTGAAACCAGAGATGATAGACTTAACCAAAGAATCACCTCTGGTATAGCCAACCCTAGTCACCTAGGAACTATCATTGTAGTCGAAATCACAAAAGTTGACTACAGAGGATCAACCAAGTCAACAAAATGAACAACAGTCAGATCAAATGAATGAATAACGAACATCTGAACAAGGGAAGAAACAGTAGCAGTCGACCACACAATCTAAGAAACAAAAATATTACTCGACCTAGTAGTCGAACCAAGATAAGGATCAACAATATTCATCAGGACACTACTTAGACCAACTAGGTGATAATCTTGTAGTTTTGAAAGAACAACAAGAACATAATCAGGACAAATAGCCATATCAACCCTCTGATAAAGAAAGGGAAGAGCATATGACCAAGCAACCAGTTGAAAAACAAACTAAACAAATAAAGGAATTGGATCTAATAGAGTAGTCGACCACAAACCCAACACAATAATAATAATCAAAGCACCAAGACCAACTAGAGGAACAATCAATGGTTCTAGGGGCACCCACTTACACTGGTCCATAAGGCCCCACTAGAGGGACAACAAGTAGAAAAAATGCCACTTGGATTAGGACCATCTAAGCAATTGACTCAGAAAACAAAAAAGTCAACACCTCATAAGTCAAAGAAAAGAAAAATTCATAACAAGGAACAACAATCAAAGGTGAAGAAACCAAAAATATTTATAGCCTTTAGAATTGAAGGAGAGTCTGGAACAAATCCAATTTTTGTTTTTAACCCAACCGATGCCTCTAATAATCAAATTTTGGATCTGTTTAGTGAATTTATCATAGAAACAATAGTTCAACTAAAAGACTCTATGAAGGACTCAGATCGACTCTCATCAAGGAAAGACAAAGAAAAATCAACTTGGAAAGAATGTGTGAGAATACCTCAAGAACAATTGCAAATCAACTTACCAGAGGCAACAAAAGATTGATTGGAATCCATTAAGCAGTTAGTATAGAAACTAGTGGACATGAATTCCCAACTAAAGGAAGAAAATCAACAACTAAAAGTCAACCATATTTCAACCATTCTACAAGATGAATATACCAAGCTAAGGGAAATCAGGCAAAACCTTGAAGCAATCAATGACAAAGAATCCACCATGAACATCATGCTCAAAAACTAGCCAACATACTTTGCAACTACATGCAATCAGTTGAAAGTTCGGAAAGTACTTTTAAAATGCTTAGCACACAAGGACTCAAATTTTGACCCTCGTGTCATGGAGGCTTTGACAAAACAAATTGACAAAGAGAGACAAGTTGAAATTTAACTACTATAGAAAGAATGACAATGGTTCTTAGAATGAAAAAATTCCCAACTTGAAGGAGGCAATGTCGTCGACCTCTTAGTCCAAATAATTCAACAAGCGCAACAAATTGAGGAACTATACAGTCCCAACTTGGAAACCATCCATGATGAACCAATCACAACAAATATGGAATACCTGTCACAACTGAAGTCGGTAGAAGTGCAAGCCCAATGCACAATGGAAGTGTGGAAAACATTTGAACAAATATTACAACAACTTGCACCAGATATATATAAAATATCTTTGGGTCCACCTAAAAGTAAAGTAGCATCCCATAAGCAACACCCAACACTATCTCTTCCATGACCAAGGTTTGACTTTTTTAGTCCCAGTACATCTCCTCCACCAATCAAACCAAGGATTCCATTGTCATAATCCATAGCACAAGGCCTGGATTGGTTTGAACAACAAAGGGAAGCTAAAAGATACAAGGAGCTCATAAAAGGAGCATCCATTGACCAACTAATGCAAGTAGAAGAACCGGCCAACCAACCAATGAAAGAAAAAGAAAAATTCAACTAGGCTATGACAGCAGATAAACCAATAGAGTAGACTACACAAAATCAACTAGAATCAAGCCAAGCACATCCAACAAAGTCCATAGGACCAGATCAAAGCAATATTGTACAAGAGTAAAACATACAAGCAATACTAGTTTGACACTGTACTATTTGACCTCCTTAATCTTCAAAGTATTTTTGTAAAACAATTCTCTGTAATTTTGTAATTATAAGTCCACATCTCCCACTTTCTCAAGACGAGCAAGGAATTGATGTGGGGGGAGATGTTGGAGGGGATAGTTGACTTTGTCGATTAGACACGACAATCGACTAAGTTAAAGAATAGTCGGTTGGGAGTAGTTGAGTCTGTAAGTCAGCCAATCACTCAATCAGGTCGATCGACCAAGGTATTTTAGACAGTTAGAAATACCGAGTAACACAATCATGAGTATAAATATGTGCATCCATGTAACAAAGAACATATTGGCTTATCGGTTGCTATTGGTACCATAATAAAGTGTTTATTTTTTGTCTCCCCATTACTTTGTGTTCTCTTCCTTCTCCTCTCTATGTGTGTGACTATATATTAGTGTATTGTTGTATATCTCTCTATGTAAAGGACTACTGGTAACATCTGCATACAAACCCCTAGATTATAATAGTGCATCTTGATCGCCTTTGAAAACAAGCACGTGCATAGAAGTGAAATAATTCAAAACAATCTCATATAAATAAGAAAAGCAAAGGGATATAATCATGGTGTAAATAAATATTTTAATCATTGGTCACAAATCCAAACACGTAAGATCAAATTAAAGAAGGTAACTTTGCAATATTTATTTTGTAAGGTCTTGGAATTCTTTGAGGTTTCTTGTATGAATCCATTAATATCTTCAAGTCCAATTTTTTTTTATCAATTGAGTTTTTAGGAGTCTCAATTCAAAAGTTGAAAATAGTGGAGTTGCAAGAAGCCCCTTTTCACATCAACTAAGTGGTATTTAGAGGTCCAACAACTTGTATTTGAAGTTACTTCCTTGGTGATATTATTATGTACCAAAATTGAATAAGGGGATCAAAGGTGTGTGGTGATGATGATCTTTGTGCGATGTTGATGATTTCTGACAATTTTTTGGCATTTTGACACTTGGTGTTGTATCCTTGATTGTAATCCTTGAATCACTTATTTGGAATTTTGTTTTCTTGGATTGAGAAAATATTTTATCAGGATGGTGGGTATATAAGACTTGTGCAATCTTCTATAAAATTTACATAACACTACACCAAGAACAACACTTGAAATTGGAAAAACTCCACTCAGTAATGTGGCTACATGTATGCAAGTAATGCACATAAAGATAGATCTTCTTCAAACTCAAAACATGTTGTTTATTGACGAGCTAAGAATCTTTTGACATTAGGACCTACTTTAGCATTTTGATCCTATACTTGTTCAACATAATCCATTATTTGGAATATCCATTGTTGACATTGAACTTGAGCAACATACTCCTTAGTATGACATGGATGAATTAGATGAAGACACCGAGACTAAATAGATAGAGGATAAATTTGAAAATAAAATTGTAGGACCTTGGGAAGATTTGCAGTTAAAGAGGAACAAATATGGCCTAGGATATGAAAATAATGAATTTGACTTCTTTCATCTTCCTAATTACTCCAAACGTGTTACATTTGTGAGCACAGGTTTTCTTGATGATGATTTAAATAGGTATACAGTTGATGATGGAGTTGAATTTGGGAAGAAGAAACTTGAGGATCATGATAATGACTGTGCACTTGATGATTATAAGTTAGATGATGTACTTTACTAGTGCCAACACTATCGAGTTGGCCATAATAAGTTGTATTGTTTTGATCTTAACCCATGTAGTATTTGTGGGAATACAAACCACCTTTCATAAAGGTGTTGGAAGCAAACAAAGGCTAATAGGAAACATGCATGTTTTGGATGGTTAGTTACTCAGTCTCATAGTTTAGAAGTCAAGTTATTAGAATGTTCTTACCAACGATTTCAGACATAGGTACAAACATGTTTGATGGGATATGTTTCTACATCATATGGATATGAATGTTTTTTTCTAGAAATGACGATTTAGGGCATGACCGAGGCCCAATTGGGGTCATCTTTTGAGTTGAATATTGAGTCTTTAGATTCTTCTCAAAGACATCTTGGTTACCATTTTTCATTTTTAAGGGGGGTACATTGATGTTGTTGATTTACAAGTCCCAAGACTTCTCACGTTTTAGTTGATAGGTGGAAGATATTGATGATCATTGTTAGACTTCAAGTTTCAAAGTCTACTCAATGTTGTTTAGGATTATGATGGATTAGGGATTTTGAGTGACACAAATCACTCACATGGATTTTTTGGGTTGGTTGGTTTGACTTCTAGAGGATATTCATCAAAACAATTCAACACTTGGAAATTGTTTTAGGATTTTCAAGGATATTGGCATGAATGATATTTTGTTTTATGGTTTCTGAGGATTTTGAAGATATTAGTATGGATGGATGATTTTCCATTTTGGAATTTTAGGATTTAGTCGCTTATTATGGATTTGTGATTTGGATGGTTGTTTAATGCTTTTGATCAACATTTTGGTTTCAAGATCTAAGGCAGTACTAACATTTCACTTGGTTTACTTCTCGACCATTTTTTGGCGGGATTATGATTTACTCCTCGTTGAATCATTCATAGGTTTTTTATGTACAATGTTTCCTAGATATATGATTGGGATGCTAGTCAACACTTTTTTCTATCAATTGGATCATTAGTTGTTTTTTTGTATATTAGTTTTTCAGAGTAGTTTTGTGAACATATTTGTTCACTTCACAGTCTTCAAAATTTATAGGGATGACCTTCAAACCTAGCAAAAGATAGTCAATTCTTCTGCACTTTTTATTGGCACATTGGATTACCAAGTGTTTTAAGAATTTGGGATGTGTTGGACTTACATCCAATTTACATTTCATCAAGTTTTTCTCTCATTAGTTTTAGGTTCATATCTGTGAAAAATTATAGGTTATTTGGCTCATTTTTTGTACAATGAGATCTCCAAACTTGGTATTTGGCATCCATTTTGGAGGTTTTTCAAGAGGATCTTCATTGAGACTCATGATGTTCCATATTGTGGGTATCAATTTGAAGACTTGGAGATGTTATTAGTTTTACACTAGTATTTGTTGCTTAGTTATTGCACTTGTACACAATTATGATTAAGGGGAGGGGGCAGTTGTTAGCCTTTCAAATTACTCTAATTCCAAGTCCTCGACCACCTTTGTGTACTTAGTTATGTGTTAAGGTTATGGTACGTATCTTCTTGATTAGGTACCATTGAATGTTATATGGTGGTTATCATTATTGCACTATTTCTTGTACATAATTACGTGAATACATACATGTGTGTGTGTGTGTGTGTGTGTGGATGGTATCATATATGTATATATAATATATGGGTGGGTTAGTTTTTCCTCAGTCTCTATGTGATGACTAAATGACGTCACCCTGACATTGATTGATCTTTCACCTCGCGTTATCATGGATCTTGATGAAGAGGACCTCTCGACTATTTAGTCGATCCAAACATGTGGTCACTATCTGGAATTCTCACATATTTTCTTCCCCCTCGACCTCCCCGCTCGATCTTCTCGTACCTCTTGAGGATGTCCCTTCCCCTTCCCACCCCTCAGCATGATCTCCCTCCCACCCCCCTAGATCCTCCCCCATGTGTATCCCCTCCTCTACGCTCAGAAAAGGCTTCCCCTACGTCCTACTACAGAGTTGAACCCTCTCCTCCATTTATCCCCCCTTATGCGGGTGCAATACATATCACTTATCCCTCTATTGATAATGAATGCCCAGATACAACCTTCCACATTCATCACGACGACGACATCATCGAGATTTTTCACTTGTAGAATCATCCATTCGCTTTATTATCCCAGGACTACCCCCAACCAAATGGATTTCTCATAAATCTCCTCACTAAGAATTATCTTTGTGGGGACCCCCTAAAATATACAGTTCCCTTGATCACCATCCTTGGTGCTTTTGACATGGCTAACTGCAAAAAGACAAAATGATGAATAAAGCAAAAAGAGGGGGTTAAAAACATGATTCTCAATGACAACATTCAGTTAAACGAAGTAGCAACAATGCAACATGAAACTCTCATTGGTAGGTTCGTTGGCAAGAGGCTTTCAAAGACCTATGGAACTGGACATCGCAAAACTTTTATTCTCTTCTCAACTATTCCCCCGAATGATTGGTCTTCGAAAATGGTTGGTTGGCATGGACATTTCGTTCGGAACTAGACGAAACAAGATTTTGGCAGGTTCCTAGTCCTCCCACAAAGCACAATCTCTTTATCTAAAAAAATGGACAGTGGACTTTGATGTTGCAACATAAAAAGTGGATTTTTCCCCAGTCTAGGTAATATTTACAGGCCTCCCTCTAATTTTCTAGTCTGAGCATGTATTTAAGGAAATCGAAAACTCCATCAGCCTCTTCTATGAAGTGGATCACTCCTACAAATGCTCTAGCTACATGAGCATGGCCCATCTCCCTATAGACATAGAAACCCTTGGATGGCCTTGCCAAAGAAATTGCTATCTCTTAGAGGGATATGTCCTTCACCCAGACTTTAGACTATGAGTCTATTCCTTTCAAGTGCGGCTAATGCCACCTTTATGGACATATCATTAGAGACTGCTTAAAGGAGACTAAAAAATATCACTGGATAAATAAGTTCATTGGTGATGGACCCTCTCTCAAGCATGATCTCTCATCATGCCAGTGCTAGGACCCACCTTGACTCTCCTCTTCATAAGTGGCTCCACCGATCATAAATGCTCCGATAGAAGATTGAGATCATCCACCCCTCGAAGGGTTTGTTTTAGGCCTCCCAACTAAGGAACTTGCTCCCTCTCTTTTTACAAATCCTATCATTTCTTTCGATCTTGCAAATGGATCACCTTCTTTTCCAGTCTTATAAGCCTCTTAAGAGGTTCCTTTCCTTTGTAGTCTCTTGGATCTCTCGAGAGCCTGCTCCTCCTCCCTTTTTCCCCTTCTCTTGGAGACCACCATGCCCCCTCCTTTCTTTCTGCCCATGCCGACCCTACCCTCCCCCACTCCCTTGAACCTAAACCTTGTCCCTTATCTTCCCCATAAAAGTATAACCTCAGATCCCTCTCCCATCCTCTCTCATCCAATCACTCAAGCACTAAAGGAGGACTTGGCGCACCTTTTCCTTAGGATCATAAGATGTCCTCAAGGGGAAGATTTTTTTTTATTTCTCTTTCTCAATCTCAAGAAAAATTGTAATAAAATATGGAAAAAAACAATTCTCATAGGGGATCTTAGAGAAAATGCCCCTGGAAAGGTTTCAAGATGATTGTGTTATCCCACAACTATCACGGGCTGGCTAATCTGACCAAAATATTAGCCATCAAAAGACTGGTCCAAATCCACTCCCCCTCTATCCTGCTCCTCCAAGAAACCATGATTGTTGGGAAAAAGTTGAATCCTATCTCTCTGCCTCCCTCCCAGGATGGGATTTCCTTCCCCTTGACACCTAGGGAAGATCTGGTGGAATCATCACATGTTGGAAGATGTCCACTCTCAAACTCTTTAACTCTTGGGCCTCTCCCTCAATTATTTACACCAACTTTTTCTCTAAATAACTCAACCTATACTTCCTCCATTTGAACATCTACAAGCCCTATTCAGAAAGAAAGGAATTCTGACAGAATTTCCTCAACACAAATCAAAATCAACACTCTCTCGTAATCAGTAGGGACATAAATTTCACCCTAGACGACTGTGAAATATGGGCGGGCTCGGCTCATAAGTACCCACTCTCAGACTTTCTCATTCTCAAACTGGATGAAGTGGTTCTGTCAGACATTCAACCTCTGAAGTACAACCCAAATTGGATTAATATGAGAATGGGAAGCGATAGGGTTTCAAAAAGGTTGGACCAATTCCTTCTCTTAGACTTACTTCTTCAAGGGTATCCAATATTTATACAATGGGTGGCTTCATAATGGGTCTTTGAACACAACCCCATCCTCCTTGAGATTGATAAAATATCCCCAATTCATTTAAATTCAACCCTCTTTGGTTAGAATCAAAATCCTATTTGGAGGCTATCAAGAATTGTCGGATCTTACAACCCTTGTCTTCTGGAATCCCTGGCCATTCAGTTCATGTCAAAACTCAAGAGATAAAAGGAAACCTCCATCACTTGGAACAAATCTAGGAAGCAAAAATAAAACAAATATCTCACCGAACTAGAAAGGAAATTGATGAAATGAAATGAAACAAGATCTTTAGGGAATCTCACATAGGAGATAAGAGAATAATATAAATCTCTAGAGATCCAAAGAAGAAAAATCCTACAAAACAGAGAACATGAATTGAGAATTAGAAGCAGAGCTCTCTAGTTGAAACAAAGGGACAAAAACGAAAAATTCTTCCACCATTTTTCCAACCACGGGAAAATCCACAACACCGTTTGGTCAGTCCACAGAAGCGATGGAACAAAGAAAAAATCCTTTGAAGATATAACACTTGAAAGCACCTCCCACTTTGAATCTTTGTTTAAAGAAGACTCCAAAGTGAGCATTGAATATATCATAAGGGTGAAAAATCTCTTTCCTAGGTTCATCTCCCCTAAGGATAAACACAAACTTATGGAAGAAATCACAAGAGATGAACTGGAAAAAAGCATCCACGGTTTTTGAAAGGACAAAAGCTTGGGCCAGGATGGTTTTCCAATAGATTTCTACAAGGGTTGTTTCAAAATCATCATTGAAGATCTGCTAAAAACGGTTGAACACTCAAGAAGAACTGGGCAAATTCATGCCCCATTCAATGCCACCTTCATAGCCCTCATTCCAAAGGTGGATGACTCCTCCAGTTTCAAATTTAGGCCCTTATCACTATGCAACAACATATACAAAATCATTGCAAAAATAATAGCCCTCTGAATCAAAGATACCCTAAGCGAAAATATTTCAGAGGAGCAATTTAGCTTTTTGAAGGGAAGACAGATCCATCAATCCATAGGGATTGCTCAGGAAGGACTTATTTCAGAGGAGAAATTTGTCTTTCAAGGGAAGACAGATCCATCAAGCCATATGGATTGCTCAGGAAGGAATTATTTCGGAGGAGCAATTTCGCTTTCTGAAGGGAAGACAAATCCATCAATCCATAGGGATTGCTCATGAAGGACTTCACTCCACACACACACAAAAGAAAAAACCAAATCACTTACAAGGTTGATCCCTCAAAGGCCTTCAACAGAGTAATTTGGATATATATCAGGCTCCTCTTGATTCACTTGGGCTTCATCCATCCCTTTGTGTTGATCCTCAACAACCCCCCATTATTTCGGATACTTTGATCAATAATAATGAGTCTCTTTTTTCTTATTTTTAGTGTGTTTGATCTTGCATTTTCAGTCTTTAATAGTCTTTATTGTATAACTTTAGTTATTTTTAAAATAATTTTTCAAAATCCAAAAATATAAATTAAGCAACAAAACTCATTGGGGATACCTCGATGTCCCAATCTCTTGATATCCTGATTTTCCCGATGAAACAATATTTTAAATACCAGATCGGATCTCAACATAAGTTAAATTTCTAATAAAGTTCCCTGACATATCAATATCCCTATCTCCTGATACCTCGACTAATCTTATGATATGGATCTACCAGATTGGTCTTTCTTTCACTTTTTTTTTTAATAAACCATGCCTCGATCAACTCATGACCTGGTATCCCGATATTCCAGGTACCTGACATCCCTATAGTTGGTGACACAAAACACTAGATTGAAATTATTGGAGTAGACCTTGTCTAAATTTGTATTTCATGATGCCTTGATCCCTGATTCCTGGTAATACCAAATCTAGATCTTCTTTCACCGCATTTCTATATTTAGCAATAAAACATCGATCTCTTGGTATCTTGATTCCACGGTATTCTGGTGATCATAGTTCCCAAATCATATCGGATTGGGGGTTAATTTTAGGTTGATATGCTTTCTCATCAATAAAAGGTATGATTCCCAGTACCCTGATTAACTAATAAATTGCTAATTAAAACTCCATTAAAGCATAATAAGCATGTCAGATCAGACTTAGCTCTTTCAGGCTATAAGCTTAGTCTTAAAACCCCCGGTAACTCGGTACCCGATAATGAACTTTCCCTCGCAGTTTTAAATGACCATAGCTGTCTTGTCCTCCATTATGGCTCTAACATGGCTATTATCAACATTAAATGAACATTAATGGAGCTTTGATTTTAGAGTTTAATGCATTAATCTACTCCAACTCACGCATAAACACACTAAGGTAGGTTTTAGTATGTTAAAAAACCTTTATTTCTTAAGCATAGAAAGCTTAATCTCCACCATTTTCTCCAGTATTTCCTTCCACTGGTTAGTATTAGAGTTTTTTTTTATTAATATACCAAAACATGTTAGTTGTTTATAAAATAAAACTTACATTTACCTATTTACTTGCAGAAATTTTAAAGGCAAAATGACTTAGAAAATCAAAGCAAAGAAGAGGAATGACGAGGAAGACAAAATCGAAAAGAACCCCAACTCAACATTCTTCTCTAATACTACTTTCAAGACAAGCATGAACAATAGTATGGAATGGAGACAAATATATACATTCATTGAAGAAGGATATTCCATTGAAGATTATGAGGTCAACTTCAAAGGTATTGGTATGGCTATATACTTGTTTTGATTGTTACTTTGTGTCATGATATGGTGTATGCTTAAGACATACTTGGTATGGTTGGTTTGGTTTTGGGTATGGTATATCTTGGTTGCTTGGTTGAGTGAGGATCACTCTTATATTTGGTTGAACACATGACATGGTTCTTATAGTTCATATCTTTGAGTTGATTGTACATGGTTGAGGTATATTCATGTTGTATGGTGGCATAAGCATGCGGGTCATGCATTGGTTCTTTAATATACTAGATTGATGATATGGTACAGATTTTCATATGGTTGATGGTATGGTATATGGTACAGGTTATACATGGCTGATGCTCTAGTTCATGATTCACTATTCATTGCTTATGTATCTTTTGGTTCATGATTGATGCATGAGATAGTATGTATATTGGTATACACTTGATGCATGGTATGGTACATGTTTAGTTGGTTGATGATCATATACAGGTTCATGAAACAATGACAGTGACAGTGATAGAGTGGTGACAGTGACAGTGACAATGACAGTGATAGAGTTGTGACAGTGACAAATTTTGTGGCAGCGACAGTAGAAGAGTCCATGACAGTTGGTCTACATTTTTATTCCAGGGTAGTAGGAAGGGGCAAGGAAAGGTGGTTGTATCCACCTTCTGGTTGTAGCCAGAGAACCTAGAGGGTTGTTGCCTCCTTCTGGTTGGATCCAGAGAATTAGGTAGTTGTAGTTTCCTTCAGGTTGGAGCCTGAGCATAGGGGGTTGGAGCTTCCTTCCAATTATAGTTGGAGAATCGGAATTTGGTGCTTCCAATGAATGTTTTATTTTGATAAATACATAATAAAAGAATTGTGTGGTTTTATCCCATTTGGGTTTCCACGTAAATACTGGTATACTACGTATCTATAGTGATGTGATGTTGTTTATGTTTATACTATTGATGATATATTGAATATTAAAGATAAAATGCTAAACATTGTTGAAGAATAAATTGTGGTTAAAGGAATAAAATTGCCCATTACTGATTCACCACCCCTCTCAGTAATCCAACAAATTCTTCATGTTTGCTTATTTAGTTGATGTTGTTTGTGCAGTTACGCCTTTCCCCCTTTTAGCTTGGAGATGGTCTCCCTCCGAGGTAGATATTCACTTGTACTGCTCCAAAATGTGGGAAATCAAATGCAAAAATTATTTCTATGACATCTTCAATTTATTTATGATTCCCTTGCATTTACTTTTGAAAAACATCCAACCCCGAGATTCACCCAAGATGCCATGGATGCTATAAAAGAAATTGGTGATTGGTTTGTAGATGAATAATTTTCATACATCAGTATTTATGGTTGTGAAGGGTCTCCTCATATATTACCTAGGTATGTCCCAGACATGCTATCAATAAGAGAGATTGCATATCAAATTTTCAATGTCGTCATTGCAACCACTTTGGTAAAAAATTAGAAAAGGAAATGGCCTACTTTCCCAATTTTACTAGGTATTTATACCTTGTTAAATGCCAAACATGTTCAAAAGGAAGTAAATATATTAGAGGGAATCCGGTTGGCCCAAAGAGATTTAAAAAAACATGATGCAACAGAAGTTGGCAAATAACATTGTGTTGCGATCAAGAGAAAAGCATATATTCATGAAGATAATCCCTTTGATCTTATTTTCCAGAGAACCAAAAGCTTTCATGAAGTATCTCAAAGATTTGAGGCCATTAGAAACAATTCTAATTTCTTAAACTTCATTGAATGGAAAGTTAAAAGAAAGAAATATTTTCTTAAGGAAAATAACTTAAAGCAAGGGATTGAAGAAATTGAGGAAGATAATGATGAGGATGAGGATAAATCATCCAAATCTGAACCAGAAATATATCATAATGTTTCTGCAGTAGAAACACGAATGTATGAAGATTCACAAAAGAATACAACATGAAAAGAGGATTTAAACAGAACAACTATCCAAACTCCTCCCAAGAGGCCCGAAGTGAGTACAAAATTCAACACCAATACAAATATGGAATATTCTCAAACAACATTCATACCAATTATTGGTCATGTTCATACTACCCCCATAACTTCAATTCTAGGAAGACTGAGTACAACTTATGTGGATCTTAGCATCATCCATCCAATACAAGATACAATATCATATTTAGACAACTATGTTTTTGACGAAAAAACCAAAATTATAGAAAGGAGAAAGTCCAAAAAGAGGAAAAATACCCACCATGAAGAAACCATGCAAGAGGTAACCCAAATATGGAATGTTTCACATTTGAATGATGAAGAATCTGTAGAGGAAGTTGTTGATTCCTTAGGAGCATTTGTCAGTGCAAATAAATGGGTTGTGATCATATTGACTAATTGGTTAAAGAAAGAGAAGAACGAAGTAATAAAGATTCAAGAACAACAAAGGGTACAAGAAGACATTTGTACACAAAAGCATGAATCTCAGGTTAAGGATCTTAGAGAATCAAATAATCTCTCTCAAAATATCATTTCACAGTTGGCAACAAAAGCATATGAGATTAAAATTGAACATGACAGATAGGTAGCCATATTTCTTAAGGAAAAGGAAAAAATGAGCAAAGATTATGACAATCAAGTGGATACCTTGACTGCTCAATTAGAAGAAGTGAACATTAAAAAATGAGAATTCATAAATCCTAAGGAAATAAGCAATGGAAATTAACGCTAAATTATCATCTTCACAGGTATTATTCTATTCAAGATTGTATGTAATTGAAGAACAACATAAATAAATCCTGGAGTTTTCTATTGAGTCTCAATTACAATTTAAAAACAAAAAAGGAGCTCCAAGCTGTATTTGATAATCTGAAAATATGGGAAGCACAAAGAACTAGTTTTCCACTAGGGTACTCCAAAATGTTTGAACAGGAAAAGATCCAAATACAAGCCCCACTTGACTCCTGGAAAACAAACTATTTGTTTTCACAAGGTTTCATTGAAGAAACAAGTAAAAATTGTTTAGTCTTATGGGGTTCAGTAGTAGATATCATTGAAGAATATGAAATGCCTCATGTGCAATTTCTTGAAAAATCAGTTTCATTATCAAATTTTCTTACAGATGTCCAACAATAGGTAGATTCAAGGGCAAATGGAATCAATAATTTGAGTTTTTGGAATCTAGAAAGTGTTCAACAACTTCTTACTCGTCTAGTAGAGTGTTCAAAATCAATTGATAATTTTTTATCGAAGTTTTCATATGGACAAGCGGAAATTTCTAAAAATATTTACCAATGTAAATTAAACAAGGAAATTCCCCAGACTCCGTTAATTGCACTTATGTTAGAAAAACTTTCTTTATGGAAAATTCAAGGACAAATGCAAGGAGAAAAGGTCATCACTGGTGTTGTTGAAACTAAGGAGAATATGTATCCTTAGTATTAGCAAACAAATGAAATATATGGCCCTATCAATTTGATCAAATGATGGAAACAATTCTACAATCTAGCTTGGTTTTCTTCTATTCATTGTAATTTTGTAGAGAGACCAAGGGGTTGGAAATTCTAGAAAGAAGAAAATGTGCACTATTGTAAAAGATTTAATCTTTTGAGTTTTGAAGACCTGGAAGTGGCAGATATATGAATGAAAGCTTTATGTTCCCAATGTTGTTAGAATTATGAGAAATTCTTATGATTTATTTTTAATTGAATTTGATAAGAATGATAAGAAATCGAACATGAGTATGCATATTAATCACTGTTAAGTAACTATTTCCTTGATTCGTTATTAAGATGCATAAGTTTAAATTGTTGTCTCGATTGTAAGAACTATTTATGAAGTTTGACAGCTCATCCTTATTTCATGTTTAATTTACATTATTGAATATGGGTATGTGGATTCGTATTTTCTTAGTAACTATTGTTGGACACACCTACGACACTTAGAGGGGGGGTGAATGAGTGTGGGGCTCTTTTTCCAAAAACTTCCCTGTTGCACAAAACTTATCAATTAACATTCAACATTTATTCATTACCCATTGCTGTCATTTATAACCAGTTAGATGTAGGCACATATTAGCAACATGTATCAACAATATATCATCAGCAAGTCATCATCATAATGGACACAAAGAACACAAGATGTATGTACAATTTTCTTTTTATTACGGACTACAATCCTTGGGTTTATCAACAACAACTTAATAGAGTAAAAGTCTACAAGAGCACCAGATCTATATGCAAGACTCAGCTTACACCCTCAGCATCAACTGAGATGAGGCAACAATCCTCAACAGATATCAATTTGTCAATAGGTATGTGACATGTCAGTAGTGCAGCCCGCGTGTGAACGCGACCAGTGTATAATGCAACAAGCGTCTACTTCTAAGCAACTAGGGTTTTTCTTTTCTTCACATGCTCAAAACTCTTCTGTCTTCCACTATCCAAACTGACCCATCGCCAGTCACAATACATCCAAGCTCTCCAATAGCTTGTTCATGCTCCACAACAAATCAATATGAATGCTATCTCAATAATGTATAAACAAAAAGTATACCATAGCAATCATGTCACTACTGAATCACAAGAGTGTTGCTCACTCGATCCATCAAATCAACCATGTTGAGCCACATCATAGAAGCCATACCAAGAATTCCCTAAGCATTCACAACATATCAAACAATAACATCTATCAAGACAATAATGTAACCATACCAGTGTCTTAGTGATAGATCTAAGGCCATAGAATGTAGATCTGGAACCTACGTCATCATCCAAGAGCTTGGCACCAGCTCAAACACAAATCTCCATGAGGTTATTCAGTCCACGTTTCCTGTACACAGTCATCCCGCGTGTACACTCACCCTATACACAACCAGCCTGCGTGTACATGATCCCTATACACAGACAACCCGCGTGGGCATCAGAAAATAGGGTTTTCTGTGACTCTGAGACTTTCGTCGTCAAGATCTCCGACATTGCTAAAACTTTGATGCGTCCATGAGATCCTCTTCTCGCTCTCTTCCTTAGAATAGATCTTCAATCATGCTCAAGAGATCCACGCCAATAAGATTCTCTCACAAGAAGCTCTCCATCAATACTCCAAAAGATATTACCAAGAAGCTCTCCATTGATCCACAAAAAGGATTCTTACCAAAAATGTTCATTTTACAAGAGATCATAGTTTCTTATTTATACTTTCATCTTCTAGGTCACTTAACCCATTTTTAGGTTACTTAACCCATTTCTAGGTCACTTAACCTATTTTTCTTATTTTAGGGTTAACCACTTTCTATGAATATAAAGTTCTCCAATACTTTATCATTTAAATATTCCTTCTTGATTTTGTCACTTCATTTTATCATTTAAATAATCCATCTTGATTTTGTCACTTTACTTTATCATTTAAATAATGATTTCTTCTTTTCAAACACTTTTACTTCTTTAACCTTTTGGGGCTTCAAGCCTTCATATGGGGGTCCACAACTTCATAAGGCCATAACTCTCAAACCGTGAGGAGTTATGTGACATTCCACATACCACAGGAAATGGCATGACAAGCACTATCCATCTAGGATGGTTTCACCAACAAATTCATTGATCTTCATCTCATTATTCCACATACAAGCATGGGTCCTCCAATCATTCTCCTAGGATAGATCAATCCGTAAAGCGTCTTCCCGTGAGGGATTTCACCATAAGGGGACCACTTTGGAGTTCATCCATTTATGCACCTTATCAACCATGATAAGACACTAATGATTCATCTTTGCATCGATTGGTTTCCACTTGGACATATATCATTCTCATCAAGGGAATCATATCAATCAATTACTTGACATCAATCAAACCAAACCATTTACATATGATCCAACAATCTCCCAAATAATCAAACCATTGACATCAATGAAAACATGATCCAACAACTATTTGCTAAGTTAAAATTAAGATATGTTTATGTTAATAGTCATCAATCTATCTGAACTATTTATGTATCCTGATAGCTCATCTTTATCTCATATTAATCATAAAATCTCTTCTTACTCCTCATTGGAATACTATGAATTATTTAGGTTTTCCAGTAAGGATAGTATAGCCTTAGAATAGAGTCAGATTAGTTATTTCCTTTTATATATAGTAGCTTAGAAGAGCTTTCAACAAAATTCTCCTTTCGAGGAGCAAATCCCCTTGGTGGAAATTGGGCCCACATACCAATGAGGATCGCCATACCAAATGAGTATAGGCCTAGTTGGGTCCTTGATCGGGTGATTTATCCACATTGCATGCAAGGATTTTTTTGCATCAACACTTCGTCACATGTACAACGAACTGTATTTCTTCAACATTCTTTTCCTTCTTCATAAATGGATCAACCTCAAAATTATTTAGAGTAGAAATAGGAATTTATCAAGGATTCCCCCTCTCCCCGCTCCTCTTCCTTCTATTGGTTGAATGTCTCAACAAAATAATCCACAGTGAAGCCACAATAACAAAAATCAAAGGTATCAAAATCAACTCCTTCTTCTCCCTAACTCACCTTCTTTTTGTAGATGACATTTTGTTATTTTGTGAAGGGAATATCTCCTATTTTTCCACTCTAAAAGAGATCCTCCATACTTTCTACACTACTACAGGCATTGTTGGCACAGGGGCAGACCCAGGGTTCAACGCTACAACAGTGCACCAACAAAACCCTAACTACCGACCCTTTCGGCAACACCTGTGAAGAATATGAAGTCTCACCCGAGGTAGAGGCAGGGGTGGTTGTGAGACTCGGGTGTCTACAACCTTAGCTGGGACACGGGTCTATGATTATGATACTTAATAGAGCACTTAGCACCGTTAGATCCTCAATATGCATTCAATACCTACTTCTCTGATAAAACAGAGCTTCGCATCATTCACACTGATCTAATGTAGTTAAGTACTTAGCACAAATAGATGGATCAGATCTAGCAGAAGCAAGCACTAAGCACATTCATAGAAGTCATATCTAACATTCTTACACATCATTAGCACGAAGCATGAACATATTTATCTATCTCTATCAAGCACTTAGCAAGAGAGTCATAAACACATTAAGACAAGCACATAGCATAACCACACAATATTTACGTGGTTCACCCCCACCCTGGGGCTACGTCCACCAACTCTTCTTAATTATTATCTTTAGTCAATCGGTTACAAGCATAGAGCCTCAAAACCCTTACTCCGCACAGTACAGAAGATCTGCGCAGCTCACTAGATCCTTCTTCTTTGCGTTCCAACACTAATCCATCCATGATCTTGCTATAATGACTTGCACTTAGCTCTACAAGTCTCACATAGTCATGCACAAAGCACTTACAGACTCTACTTGCACTTAGCATACATTTACATCACATAGATGCACCACCACTTCTATCTATCCTAAGCATCTATTTATATATAAAAAATAGGCCTAAACATGGGTAAACCCATGGGCCAACATCCCATTCCTGTTACATATTCCCACATCCCAAAAAGGACCCAAAAAGGGGCCGAGATCCCATGATCTCTGCTTCGTCTTGTGCTCCTCCTTCGACAGGCTATTGAAGTCCAAATAGGTCAAACTTGACCAGATATCCACAAAACCTGGTCAAGGGCCAACAAGCCCCCAAAACTCACCTATGACTCGTCTCGAGTCACTCTGATGTAGGAAGTTATGCTTCGAACGCTTCAAGCTTGGCTCGAACTGCTTCGACTTGTTGTTGTGCTACACACTCTTTTTCAGAAAATTCTTGAATGATTGCATCATTCATAGGTCCTTTCAGGGGATGTTCTACCGTGGTGCTAACCTGCTCCAGTTATGATCCCTAGCCTTCTACCTCTGTAAACAACTAATAGGCCTTATCTTATACCGGTTGGATTTTCTGAGTTATCTCCATAACTCCGTTCTGGATATTATGGATTTGTTGTTGGGAAGTTCGCTTCTCTTGAGATCTCTTCATTCTCTCCACGACTGACAGAGACTTCAGCTGCGCCTGTAGTGTTTTTGTGTGCTACTTCGCTTTCTGGAGTTGCTAATCCAGTGCTTGCAACTCTGGGTTCTCGGTAAGTTTCTCATATGTCTAGGCACTGCAATCAAGGAATTGCTTGCATTCTATGGTAAGGGCCTTTAGTTTGTCAACCACGCTGTGGGAAGTGGCTTCTCGTTGGTCTCTTACCTCCTGTGGAGTCTCGGGCACAGTGCGTAGCTCTAAATCTGCTATTCTATGCTGCAGTTGTTGGATCACTTCTTCAAGTTGTGCTACTTTCTTCGTGACTTGATACTCTGCCTTTACTTCTACAATAGTCATAGACAGAAGTGCTATGTTGACCATTTCCTTCTCTTCGAGTTGCTCGGTGAGAAACTGTTCCTTGCCTTGCTACAGTTGTGCCTTTTCTTCATCGAACTTCGCTTGGAGAGCGCTCTTTTCCTGTTCAACAGCACAACATTGTTCTACAAGTACTCCATATACTTGTACCAAAGCCTGGGTGTCTTGCGTTGTTTCCTCTTGTGCTCGTCGAAGACGAGCTTCGACTGTATCAACTATTCGGTGGAGTTGAGCTGGCTCATCTCCCACTTCTGGCTCTCCCAACGTATTGAAGATTGTGCAAATGAATTGTAGGGCTTGATGTAATCCTCGGAGTTCAATCATGATTCGATCATACAAATCCTCTTGCTTTGCTTCTTATTTTTTGTTATCTCTAGCGAACCATCATTCAGGGATGCTACGAGGAAGTTGAAGTCATCAGAGGTGAGGACAATCTGCATCTTCGTCATAGTGGACTTTGATTTATTCTGTGAGGAAGGTTTCAGAGGTGAACCTTTCCTCTTTTTCAGAAGATCAACCTCATCACCCTACTGCTGCTCGACCTCTGTGTCATTCAAATCAGCTTCATCACCTCCTTTCTCGGGTGAGATGGAAGCAATCTTCACGGATGCGATGTCTAAATCATGGACCTCTTTGGTCTTCTTTGTCTTGCTTGGACCAGGTGTATCCTGTGTAGTTTCTGGAATGTTTATATCGGATATCTCCACAGGGTATACTGGAATGAGGAGGTTCGTCGACCAGTCCTTGGTGATCTCCTCCAAGTCCTCCTCTGTTAGCTTGTAGTAGGACTGAAGTTGTTGCTTGTGCTTGTCAGCGTGCTCTGTGATATAGATGAAATGGCGATCTGTGTTGAACTTCATCAAAGGCATGAACCTGTGTAAAGTATTCAGAGTTATGCGAGGTGCGGACTGTATGGATACCTTCAACTGGTTGTAGTATGCGTGAAATATAACATTAGATTGCCACTATTTATTCATGTCGCTTGAATACCACAGTGTGTTGAACTTCGCAGCCAATGGTTCAAAGGGCTCGATGTCCTGGAAGATCGCACCTTCCGACATCTCTCAGGCGATGAAAGCGATCAAGATCAATAGCCAGCTAAAGTGGAATTCGTACCCTTGATCGTGGGCTTCTCTATAGTCAAGTTCTAATTGGTTCACCAGGTATTATGCCTAATTCATTTGTAGGCCCTCCGCGCACTTCCCTGTGAGGTCGACTACAAAATGAGTCACTTGGGTGGGTCGGCTCTTTCGTAGTAACTTTCCTGCAATCAATTGACAGGCGAGGCACACTGCGCCACTCTGGATAGAAGCTACCTTGTATCCTTGCATGCACTTCTTGACATCGTCGTAAGTGTCCTTGATCCTTTGAGCGAGAGCGCGGTTCATGGATTTTCCAGGATAGAAATCCTATGGGTCGGTCCTTGCATACTAAGCACGGTGATTAGATTTATCAACGTCAGATCCACTATTATGTGATGGTTTAACCATAGATAACCTCCATGGTAACAAGACAACAACAATTTGACACATGCATTCACCTCCCGGTGTCGTCGAAAGTGAGGAATCTTCATAACATTCAGTAGGGTGGACTGTGCGAGGTTATGGGCCCATGACTGAGGGACGATATTCAAATTATTTCCCTTTGTTCTGGTCAGGTACTTATGTGGGGAGAGGATGTTGAAAACGTTCCGGTCACTGAGGTTGAAGTCGGTAAACTTCAACGTTGAAATATTATCTTGGTTTGTGTGAACTGTGCGTATCCCTTTCGAGAGGTACACAGTGACCAAGTCATACTCATAATATCTAGGTACGTTGTCACAGTTTACAACACTGCTCAAAGGTGTTATATAAGTAGGTAATATGCTCGGAATCAACTTAGCATTCACGAGACCATCCCTGTGCTTAGTTCGCTTCTCATATGATGGTCTGGATGGTCTGGCTCGAGAAGTTGACAGACAAGTTGGCAGTCCTCTCATGGATGATGCTTGTACACCTGTGGATAATCCTCTCTCCGACATGACTCTTTCAGTCATCAAGTCGATCAAAAATTCCTCAACAAATCTTTCTGTATCACTCAACTCCTAATTCCTATTTTTCCTCTGAATATTCCTATTCCTCCTAATGAAGGAATCATATCAGGCTTCCCTATAGCTTCCCAAGTTCTCTCTGTCATGATATTCACCTATGTTTCCTCATCTAGAACACAGTCAATGTCGAAGTCTCCTATTCTTGCTTCGATGCATTCTTTTTCTTTGAATATCCTTGATAAGTTGATATGTCGGTGGTCACTCATGGTTTCTTTCATCTGTAACAATACTTTCTTTGATTCTTTCTGGGATTCTGCCATTTTTGGATCTGCCTTAGGGTTTTCATGGTTCAGATTCATTCTTTCAACTTTAGAAATCATTCTAGGGCAATCCAACACGTCATGCTCCATAGCTTTGCAACAAAGACAACTAGGTCTTCTTCCATGACATTCCTTAGCAAAATGTCATGATCTTTTGCAGTTGTAACAAAGGGTTAATCCTCTCTTTCTTTTAAATGATCCCCAGCTTATCTTGTACTGTGCGCTAGGAGCATAGAAGCTAACCTGCAACAAATTCTCTCTAGGATCATGCATCCATTTGTTAGTCCAAACATTCTTTCTATGCATAGGTATAACATATCTTTCACTATTCTTGTTAGATATATTAATATCAAATCTTCCTTCATCTATCAATACCCTAGTTTTCGAACAGACTCTATTAAACATATCTAGATCCATACTCTAGAAACAAAAAATTCCACTTATCTTACTTCTATAGAGCACAAAGCTTCCAGATCTAAAAAAAATTCACTATTCTTACCTGTATCAGAGCACAGAGCTTGCAGATCTTACCTCTTTTAATCAGAAATTCTCACTTTTACCTTTCTTAGAGCACAAAGCTTTCAGATCTTGCTTCTCTCCTTCAGATCCGACTTCTTTTCTTCAGATCAGGCTTCTCTCTTTTAGCACAGAGTTTTATAAATCAAGTAGAATATTGTGCACTAGAGCGAAAGATCTATGAACAAAGCTTTCAAAAATTCCGGATGAATCTTTACACAAAGCTCCTTCTTTCTTAGTTCCTAGCAATCACAGTTTCACGTCCCAGCAATGGAACCATTTGTTGGCATAGGGGCAGACCCAGGTGTTACACATAAAAAATACTCACTTTGATAATGTCGCAAGTGTCGTCATTACAAAGGTCGCAAGTGTCGCATTTTGCTCAAAAGTGTCGCAAGTGTCAGGGAAGCATACTGCCATGATGCCCATGTCGTGCCTGTAAATGACATCAAGAGGACACTTGGCACATGTCAAACACTTGATTTGGAAGAGGAGGAAAGGTTAACTAGGCTCATGAACCTTTTGCCATCTGAAAACACTCAAAAAACTAAGTTTTGAAGGAGAGCGCTCCCCTGTACCTCTTCTGGGAGTGTTGGCGCTCCCCCTTACACTGTTTGGGAGTGTTATAACGCTCTGATAGCCCTTCTGGGTGAGCTCTGATGGGTTTAGTTAGTGTTGGCGCCCCCCTAAATCCTACTGGGGAGCGCTACAACGCTCTGATGGCCCTTTTGAGGGAGCGCTACCTATTTTAGGCAGCAGTTGAGTTGTTGAGATGAATGGGAGAAGGATCTTTTCATTCTTAGAAGGCAGTTGAGCTCGAATCCCTGGTCCAGCCATGATCTTAGGGCAGATCCTCAACTGAAGGAGTAAAATCCTCACCTTCCCCAAGGATATCTCAAGTTGTTGAGCCTCTCCAAGGCTATATAAGCAAGCTTTCTCATGGTGAAAGAGGACAGGAAAAGGAGAATCACACCAAACTTATGATTTTATAAGTGGTGCTGGAACAAAGATATTTTGGAGGCAAGGGACCTATGATCTCATAGGGAGCAATCAGTGAAGCTATCATCATTCGGATCGTGGATCTTTTGAGCAAGGGGTAGACAAGGAGGACTTGACGAAACTGCTGCAATTCATCTATGGCTGTAAGCAATGTTTTGTCCTCATTAATATAATTTGCTTGGCCTGTTTCTTTCTAATTCATGTTCAATATCACATGAATTTGTCTCTTTAGTAGATAGACCTATTTCAGACTAATCTTGATAGAGTAGGAAGTGGTCGTACTTTTTTTGTCTACAGGGCTTATCGAGGAGCGAAAGATTGCAGCTCAACTCGGAGCGTGCAGGGACAAACACCGGTAAAAGGTACTTATTTTCTCCTTCCTCCTCACACACTAGTCCACATAGATCTAAAAGGAACTCAGTGACCATGACAAGCACTTTCTGTCTTAGAGTTAAGATTCTATCTCTTTGAGGAGATCTACCTGTCCGCAGGGAGATTTTCCTTCAACAGAAATTGGCGACTCCACTGGGGACGATCGAATCGAGACTTTTAGTTTTGATTTTTCCTCATAAGACCTTGTATTACCCTTTGTTGTTTACAGACCTTGTTCACCCATTCATATCTGATTGCACTTGCTAATTGATTCTTTACCCCATCACAATCAGCCTGATTGCCAAAATTTGACTGAATTTTGGGTTTTTTGGACTTTTTTCTGAGCTTTAGGACTACAACGCTCCCTTGCCTTGTTAGCAGAGTGCCAAAACTCCCTTAATATATTGTAAATAGCTTTATAATTCTTTTATGGCCCTTATACCAGAGCGCCAGCCCTTTTTTGCCCAAAATCTCTTCAAAATTGTATTTTTTGGAGGTCCAAACCCTGTTTCTTCACTGGCTGAGTTGCTTTGTGATTCAATGATTCTTCCTTTGACCTTTGACATGCTTCCTCCTGAGAATTAAACACCTTATTGTTCAGGTTTTATGCCCTTTTTCATTCTTTTTGAGTTTTTGTTGTTGAGAGCTTGAAACCGATCCACTGTTTTTTTCCTCTCCTATCTGATTGAGCAGGAACTCTGGTGAAGGACATCTGAAGTCTGTGACTCTTCTCACTTGGTTTTTTGAAGGTTATTACACTTCATTTTTGTGTTAATTGTTTGGTTTTTTCATTGTTATTTTTTTTTCTCTATTTGCTTCTTGCTTCAATCACAGCAAGAGGGTGTATTGTTTGTACGCAACCTGCTTATGCTTGTCTAAGTTTCCTTGATCCAAAAGGTTAATTAGCAGGAGAAGTGTTGTTTTGAATTAATCATTATTCGTGCACAAACAATAAAGAGACATCTTCATGATTGATTTGCATATTAGAAGACATTTTCAAAAGTTTTAGCACCACATTGGATTTGATTAAAAAAAATTGTTTGAGGACATTCCTTATTAGTGCTTGTTGGTGAAAATAACTCTCTCTCTCTCCCTTAAATATATATTCATCGAAAAGAAATGTCTGCTTATCATCTTTGATGCATTCTTTGGGGATTGAGTCATCATTCCATCTGTTTCACTTCCATGCACCACTTCTGAGTAAAGAACGGATATAAAATGAACGCTAATTAAAAATTATCTAGAACATTTTCTTTTCTAGGATCCTCCACCAACAGTAAACTAGGGTTAGCACTTTGGATTAGGCTGTGAGTACAACTCTCCAAAGTTTTCAAAACAAACATTAGCATCCTTAGTTAGGGAGAGTCAAATCCAATTGTCATATCACTTTTCTGGGATCCCCCTCTCACATGGGGGTTACGCATGAGGTCGCATTCGGGTGAGTTACAGAGATTATCCCTCCGTGGTTCAACTATTTGTAGTGGTCGGATCGTATATTGGGGGTCACTTGAAGGTATACCCACGATTATGTGTGGGAGCCTTTAGGTTTGATTTCGGACTTGTTATCCTGCCCATATGTTCTATATCGGACTGTCGACTGTACCCACCCAGGGACTCACTGCGAATTGGTATCTTTAGTTGTCATAATCTTTAGGTACTTACACAAGGTGATGGTGAAGGGAAGTCTCATTGTACCTAGAACAGACATTGGTCAAACTTACTCGGGCTCCTTGAAGGGTAAATCCACAATTACTGTGTGGAAGCTTGCACCAAGGCATAAGCCCATTAAGAAGGTCTCCATTGTAACTGTTCCACCATATCCCAGCCCCTTCTCGACTTGATCACGCGACGTTGGATTTCATCACCAACTAGTACGGTCATCGAGAGAAGTTTCGTCTGCTTGGTTGATTCCTAGATTTTATTAGCGCATGTTGTTTCTTTTTGCTAGTTGGCCCTAGATTTTCAGTGTGTTCTGTTATTCTCCACAATTGAGCCTGTAGACGATAAAGGTCTTCGTCGATCACGTAGGATGCAAGGGTTGCCTCCAGAAGGCTATCAACCCTTACCTTCTAACCCTCTAGAAGACAACTACCGTAGAGAGGTAGAAAATCCATCTGACGCCGGAAGTGTTATTTCTCCCCTGTTAGATAACCGAGAAGACGCTTTGGGAACGGTTGAAAATCCCACCACACCTGTGTCGGTAACTCCTCTCGAACCACTTTTGGTTCATTTAGACTCCCTTGGGAATGTCATAGACAAAGAAGTCCCACGATTACCGAAGAGGATCTTTACCGAAACATATATGGGATCCACTGAACCACTCTTTGGTGACAAGTATAGGACTCTTGTTCGTCCTAGCACCGCAGTAGCAACCAATCCCACACCTTCTCATTCTGTATGGAGGACTTCATCGGGACGCGATCTCTATGATCATTTCGAATCTATTCGACAACCCTTTCCTCCTCATGACCCTCCTAGTGAAACAGGACCATCCGGTCAAACCATGAATCACCCAGTCGATCAGGTTATTCACCCTACTGCCACGCCAGCACAAATCCATCCTAATGTTGGACTCATCACCTCTAATCTTCCCCAAAGCACTTCAATATCTACCCCTGTTTCTACAAGTTTTTACTCTACAGCTCCGCATGTTCCACATGATCCTGCTGGGACATCTTCTCACCCAGGAACATAGACCCCTGTTGGCCAAATACAACCGGCTGGAGGGAAACCACCATCCAACATACCTTTCCCTCCTAGAGGACTACCTTTCCATGGCGGGCCTACCCCCACCCCCCCCAGGGGACAACCCCCTTTTCATGTTCCTCCTGGAGGGAAACCTCCATTCGCCAGTCAAACCACTGTCGTAAATCCACCGCTGGCAGGGGGGAAACCCTCGTTTGTTGGAAACCCTTCAAAATCCTAGGGAGTATCTTCAGGAGGCACTTTTACTCAACCCCACGTTGGGGGACACTTGTATAATAACCCACTAGGAGGAGTATCCAATCATGTCCCTCCCGGAACATCTTACGAGCAATCTTATCCGGGCGGTATCCAAAACACCACCTGGAGTTCTCCGGGACCATAGTCTTATCCTCCTCATGGGCCTCATGTGTATCCGCCTTCGAGATCTACCCCTTACCATTCTCAAGGCCAAAATGTTTATCGTCCTCACGGGAAAATAAATCACCCGGCCTATAATGTTCAGAACCCATTGGGTTATGCCCATGTTTCCCATGCACCATCGAATCCTTCTTACCCTGGCCAGCAACAACCGTATGTAGGAGGACCTACTGGTTACAACTATACACCTAACCCAGTCTATGGTCCTACTGGTGTTCCTATGCCACACCAGTATCATTTGCACATTAATCAGCAGCTACCTTTCCTTGCGACTCTGGATCTCCCAGACTTGTCTCAGTTAACTAATGATCCTATTTCTCATTCACCAGTTTGGCCAGTTATTCCAACTAAGCTTCCTTTTGATATTCCAAAGTTTGACGGAAACCCTGGTGAAGACCTGAACAACCACGTGATGACTTTCCATTTGTGGTGTTCATCAAACTCCCTCATGGATGATTCTATACGTTTGTATCTTTTCCAGCGAATGCTTACCGATTCGGAAGCAAAGTGGTATATTGAACTACCACATGCTTCTTTTCATGATTTTAATTCCCTTGCCATGTATTTTCTCACGCAATTTCAACTACCTATTCGCTACGAGATAGGTACTGAAATATTGACCTCCCTTCATCAAACCAACTCCGTGCATATCTTTGACCATATTCATGAGTGGAGGCAACGACGAAGGATGATCAAGGCAGTCATTCCTGACATGCTCTTGGCGGAATGGTTTACTAAATCACTGTTACTCCCGATTGCTCGCGATGTCACTATGGGTGGTGCGGTCACAGAGGAACAAGACATTTCTTGGGCTCGGTACTTAGACTTGGTTTATTCCCAATCTGGTGCTTTGTATGATTTTCTTCCGAATGCTACTCAAGCTAATACCGATCCTTCTAAGCTACCATCCTCATCTCATGCGGATGGTGTTATCGGTTTCGTCAAATCCAAATCAACTACACCCTCCTCTACCTCCCCCCAAACTCATATCTCTGAGATGAATGCAGTTCAATCTGCCCCTTCACAACAATCCGGAGGTAAGAAGAAGACAAAGAATAAATCAAAAAATAATAATGAACAACCCAAAAATCAAACACCTGCTACCGAAAAGCAACCACAACGGAAACTGAAATTCCCGTGCATCATTTGTGGTGATGATCACTACACTCGAGATTGTCCACTTCACAATGAAGTGGCCAAAATGTTCCAAGGGAATTCACAACCCGCTGTGCTTACTCAACCTTTTCCACAGCAGCAATCCATGGTTGCTCAAACCCCCTCTCCTGGGGGTAGTTCTAGCAAACCTAATGATGAGGCCTCGTCGAGTGCACATATTTATATGTTTAATGGGATGAATTTGACCACTCACTCTAAGACATACGACACACCAAGTAACCCTGAAAAAGGAAAAGACACTAACATTTTCGTCCCTTTACCGGATCCATCATCATCCTCCGTTAGCCTTCCATCGGTTAATCCTCCATATGGACCCCTCCATATTGAGAAACCTGCATTCGACTCTATCTTATGTCCTCCTAAGAGCACTATATGCAAAGCTACCTTTAATCCTAGTTCACGTGCTGCCCAAAACTACAACATTGTTGAAGATTTGGCTGAATCACTGTGTGCTATGTCCGCGTTAGAAGTTCTACAACACTGTCCCAGTCAACGTAGAACTCTCTTGACCACTCTTGGCATTGTGGATCCTTAGTCATCCAATCAGATCATGTTTAACCTAGATAATTATGTGTCTCGACTCTCCCACCAACTTGCTTTCCAAGTTGATGTTGTTGTTCACAATCAACAAATCCATTGAACTATTCTGGATGAGGGAGCCTCAACTTGTGTCATGTCTTTAGCATGTTTGAAAGGTTTAAAATCACCAGCACTCAACAAATCCCCAACGATGTTACGCGCCTTCGATGGGCGAGGTTTCCATCCCCATGGGCTTTTACAGACCCTGCCCATCCAATTAGGTGGAAAAACTGTTAATGTTGATGTCGAGGTGGTCGATGCTCCCCTCGATTACAACTTGTTACTTGGAAGAAGTTGGTTTTATGCTATGACTGTTGTTGCCTCGTCAGTTTTCCGATGTGTCCAATTTCCTCACCAGGGCAAAATTGTCACTGTTGATCAGTTGGATTTCTGCACGACCGATGCTCGCATTCATGCTACTAACAATATTCCTTTCTTGGGAGACCACAAGATCACATATGAAAGCATTGGTGTTGGCTTACTGAAAGATTCTAGCCTCATGGGTACCTTCCCTACACCACTTCCACCGACTACACATCATATTCCCAACGTCGATATGATTTCAACCGCGGCTTATCAATCTTTGGAATCATCTGACCCTTGGATTGTACCTTGTCCTTTGGAATTTGATGCACTAAGTGACACCATGCCACTTAGTCCAGCCGAAACATCATACGTTTCTATCCAATCCATTTCTCCCTCATCAAATGACCAACATCTATTGGCACCTGATGTTTCCTCGATGCAATCACGATTGCGTTCCTTGTCGTGTGCGATCAATCACATTTCCCTGACTTTTCCTTCGGATGCATCTATTCCGACGATGTTTCGCGTTGACAAGTTACCTCGGGATAATCACCGTCCCCGATCCTCTTTTCTTCCCCCTCATGAAGAAATTCGGGCAGATATACTGTCTATCTCCCCTCCTTATGTTGATTTTTCATCATCTCCCATGCTTTCAACTTCCGATGATTTGGGTCCGGTAGTGGACATGGTGATTTCTTCGGTAGGATTATTGGAGCCTGGTCTCCTTCCTCCTATCACGACCCTCGACATGTGTCCCTTCTCGAGTGATTATCTTCCATCCAGCGAAGACCTCCTGGAGGCCATGACCACGTTTTATCCATTGACATGGTACCCTTCCAGAGCATTATCCTCTTGGAAGCCATGATCCGGACGAGACCACGAGCATAGTTTCTCTTCTCTGTGGAAAGCTCATTAAAAAATGAAACAGGGGTCTTGAGCATAGTTCTTTTTCTGTGTCAAGCTCGTTAAAAAATGAAACAGTCATCTCTCTTGAACCTTCTTTTCATCCACCCTTCTCCTTTTTCTCATCTACTAGAGAAATTGGTGACGACCTCAGTGCCGGTGAATGAATCGAAGCTTGGAGGGCATGTCTCCAGCCTTTGATGATCATTCTAGAGCTAAGTCACCAGCTTTTAAGTTGGGGGCATACCGATCTTAGTCTTTGTTCTTTCTCATGCTCGTAAATACATCAGAATGCATCCGGGTAAACTTTTATCTCTTTTTCGGACCCTTATGGATACACGAAAAAGGAACCCCCTGGAGTCTCCTTTAAGCTCTTTTCAGACTCTCTAAACATGAAAATATTGTCGAGTGATCTTGCTTCCTTTTCCACTCGTTAAACGGTTTGAAAGGGCGTCTTTCGAGTGATAATTTATCTCTTTTTCGGCCTCGCAAGACTAACATTACGAAAAAGGACAACACTGGAGTCATCTTTAAGTTCTTTTTAGACTCTCTAAAGATGAAAAGATTACCGAGGGACCTTGTTCTCTTCACGCTCATTAAAGTATTTGAAGAAAATGTCTGTTGAGCGATAGTTTATCTCTTTTTTGGTCTCGTCAGACTACTTTACGAAAAAGGAACTGAGAGAGTTCTCTTTTATGTGTTTTTCCAGACTTTATAATCATGAAAAACCTTCGAGTTTTCTGTCTTTGGACTCGCTAAACAAAACATCGACAGGCCTATATGGGATCGAACCCTTGCTTCTTCCAGTTCGTTAAACAAAGGAAGAGGAACTTACAGAAGGTGAGTTTTATCGAGCATGTGTTATCCTCCTCGAGCTCGTTAAATTAAAAAGAGGTACTCGTCTATCTGGATGGGGGAAAAAATTGAAAGAAGCAAGCCAAGCAGTCTCTTGAGAACATTACGAAGTAATTCTTAGAGTCGCCTTTGAACACGGCACTTTGTCTTTGCGCACATCTTAATCCACTGAACCTCTGCACTGAGCCAATCCTTTGAGTTTCTTTCACTCCTTTGGGTCACCTGATGTAAGTCACATCATCCACTGCATCATCAAGTCTTGGTCCATGTCAAGTTTTCGTTGTTGTGCCTCAGTGTTCAAGGGAAGTATCCACCTCGAAAGTCAGCCATCACAAATATCTTGTCTCAATACCTGTGTCAGTCCATGTTCATTTGATCTACCAATTACATCCCTATGTCCGTTTCATGTCGTTGATGGGGGATACATCAAGGCCCTCCTTCGACGAGTCTATTCATGTCGACTTCAACACATTATCCAGGAACTAGCCTTAGAAACTAGTTAGTACTTTGGGACCTGCATGCCTCAATGGCAGGCCTCCTCACATTCGACAGTGGGTTTACATCATTGACCTATGATCGGATGATTCCACGGATGTTCGACTTCAGCTCATCCATTCACATTCATTGGAATGTACTAGAGTACCTTGGGAATCATTGACATTAATGGTGATCCCCCTTGCACTTGTTAACGGTTTACATCATTGACCGGTAATCAAGTGGTTTCTTCCATGTTCGACATCAGGACATCTATTCACATGGTTAGATTCGTACTACATCGGGATCGGTAAGAAGACCCTGGGTTGAGTGATCACTTTGATATGTACTTTGCTTAGGTTGCGATGGAGTTTCTTTTGAACAATGACACATATACTGTTACATAGATCCACTTTGTATTGGTCATGGCTATGTCTTCTCATCTCGTAGATCCACTGTGTATTCTTCGTGGCTATGATCAGTTCAGGTCATGAGAGTATAGATCCACAGTGTATTTTCAGTGGCTATACCTTTTTATCAATACAATTATGGATCCGCAGTGTATTTTATGGCGGCTATATCTTGCAAGTCTTGATCACCCAAGCATAGGTATGCCTACCTTGGGTTTGAAACATGTCATAATATTTGTTGGATGTTTGTGTGTAGCTTTTGTCAGGTTCTCTGTGTCTATACCCTTGCTTGAAAGTCTACAAAGCATTTCAGTTATCAGTTCCTGTCTTCTAACTTCATACTTTGGGGGGCAATCTATTACACATAAAAAATACTCACTTTGATAATGTCGCAAGTGTCGTCATTACAAAGGTCGCAAGTGTCGCATTTTGCTCACAAGTGTCGCAAGTGTTAGGGAATCATACTGCCATGATTCCCATGTCGTGCTTGTAAATGACATCAAGAGGACACTTGGCACATGTCAAACACTTGATTTGGAAGAGGAGGAAAGGTTAACTGGGCTCATGAACCTTTTTCCATCTGAAAACACTCAAAAAATTAAGTTTTGAAGGAGAGCACTCCCCTATACCTCTTCTGGGAGTGTTGGCGCTCCCCCTTACACTATTTGGGAGAGTTATAACGCTCTGATGGCCCTTCTGGGGGAGCGTTGATGGGTTTAGGGAGTGTTGGCGCCCCCCTAAATCCTACTGGGGAGCGCTACAGCGCTCTGATGGCCCTTTTGAGGGAGCGCTACCTATTTTAGGTAGCAGTTGAGTTGTTGAGATGAATGGGGGAAGGATCTTTTCATTATTAGAAGGCAGTTGAGCTCGAATCCCTAGTCCAACCATGATCTTAGGGCAGATCCTCAACTGAAGGAGGAAAATCCTCACCTTCCCCAAGGATATCTCAAGTTGTTGAGCCTCTCCAAGGCTATATAAGCAAGCTTTCTCATGGTGAAAGAGGACAGGAAAAGGAGAATCACACCAAACTTATGATCTTATAAGTGGTGCTGGAACAGAGATATTTTGGAGGCAAGGGACCTATGATCTCATAGGGATCAATCAGTGAAGCTATCATCATTCGTATCGTGGATATTTTGAGCAAGGGGTAGACAAGGAGGACTTGACAAAACTACTGCAATTCATCTATGGTTGTAAGCAATGTTTTGTCCTCATTAATATAATTTGCTTGGCCTGTTTCTTTCTAATTCGTGTTCAATCTCACATGAATTTGTCTCTTTAGTAGATAGACCTATTTCGGACTAATCTTGATAGAGTAGGAAGTGGTCATACTTTGTTTGTCTATAGGGCTTATCGAGGAGCGAAAGATTGGAGCTCAACTCGAAGCGTGCAAGGACAAATACCAGTAAAAGGTACTTCTTTTCTCCTTCCTCCTCACACACTAGTCCACATATATCTAAAAGGAAGTCAGTGACCATTATAAGCACTTTCTGTCTTAGAGTTAAGAGTCTAGCTCTTTGAGGATATCTACCTGTCCGCAGGGAGATTTTCCTTCAACACCAGGGTTCAACGCTACAACAACGCACCAACAAAACCCTAACTACCGGCCCTTTTGGCAACACCTGCAAAGCAGATGAAGTCTCACCTGCGGTAAAGGCAGGGGTGGCTGCGAGACTCAGGTGTCTACAACCTTAGCTGGGACACAGATATGTGATTATGATACTTAATAGAGCACTTAGCACTGTCATATCCTCAATATGTAGTCAATACCTACATCACTAATAAAACAGAGCTTCGCAGTATTCACATTGATCTAATGTAGTTAAGTACTTAGCACAAACAGATGGATCAGATCTAGCAGAACCAAGCACTAATCAAATTCATAGAATTCATATCTAACATTCTTAAACATCATTAACAGAAAGCATGAATTGATTTATCTATCTCTATCAGAGCACTTAGAAAGAGAGTCATAAGCACATTTATACAAGAAAATAGCATAACCACACAATATTTACGTGGTTCACCCCCACCTTGGGGCTACGACCACCAAATCTTCTTATTTATTATCTTCAGTCAATCAGTTACAAGCACAGAGACTCAAAACCCTTAGTCTGCATAGGACAGAAGATCCGCGCAGCTCGCTAGATCCTTCTTCCTTGCGTTCCAGTGCTAAGCCTTCCACAATCTTTCTATAATGACTTGCGCTTAGCTTTGCAAGTCTCACACAGTCATGCACAAAGCACTTATAGAATCTACTTACAATTAGCATACATTCACATCACATAGATGCACCACCACTTATATCTAGCCTGAGCATTTATTTATATATACAAAATAGGCCTAAACATGGGTAAACCCATGGGCCAACATCCCATTCTCGTTACATATTCCCACATCCCAAAAAGGACCCAAAAAGGGGCCGAGATCTTGCAATCTTTGCCTCATCTTGCGCTCCTCCTTCGATAGGCTGTCGAAGTCCAAAAATAGGTCAAACTTGACGAGATATCCACAAAGCTTGGTCAAGGGCCAACAGGCCCCCAACACTCACCCATAACTCGTCCTGAGTCAATCTGATGTAGGAAGTTCTACATCGAATGATTTGAGCTTGGTTCGAATTGCTTCGACTTGTTGTTGTGCTACGCACTCTTTTTCAGCAAATTATTGAATGAATGCATCATTCACAAGTCCTTCCAGGCATTGTTCTGTCGCGGTGCTAACCTACTCCAGTTCTGCTCCCTGGCCTTCTACCTCTGTAAACAACTGATAGGCCTTATCTTATACCGGTTGGAGTTTCTAAGTTATCTCCATAACACTGCTCTGGATATTATGGATTTGTTGTTGGGTGGTTCGTTGCTCTTGATATCTCTTCATTCTCTCCACAACTGACAGAGACTTCAGCTGCGCCTATAGTGTTTCCACGTGTTGCTTCGCTTTCTGGAGTTGCGACTCCAGTGCCTGCAACTCTGGGTTCTCGGTAAGTTTATCATATGTCTAGGCACTACAATCAGTGAATTTCTTTCATTCTATGGTAAGGGCCTTCAGTTTGCCAACTGTGCTGCGGGAAGTGGCTTCTTGTTGGTCTCTTACCTCATGTGGAGTCTTAGGCATAGTGCGTAGCTCTAAATTTTCTATGCACTACTGGAGCTGTTGTATCACTTCTTCAAGTTGTGCTACTTGCTTCGTGACTTGATCCTCTACCTTTACTTCTACGAAATTCACAGAGCAAAGTGCTATGTTGACCGTTTCCTTCACTTCGAGTTGCTCGGGGAGAAATTATGCCTTGCCTTGATGCAGTTGTGCCTTTTCTTCATCAAACTTCACTTGGAGAGTTCTCTTTTCCTGTTCGACATCTCGATGTTGTTATACAAGTACTCCCTGTACTTGTACCAAAGCCTGGGTGGCTTGCATTGTTTCCTCTTGTGCTTGTTGAAGACGAGCTTCGACTGTATCAAATATTCGGTGGAGTTGAGCTGGCTCATCTCCCACTTCTAGCTCTCTTGGCGCAGTGAAGAGTGCTTGGATGGATTGTAGGGCTTGTTGTACTCCTTAGAGTTCAGTCATGATTCAATCACACAGCTCCTCTTGATTTGTTGCTTGTTTCTCTACTATCTCCAGCAAAGCATCATTCAGGGCTGCTATGAGGAAGTCAAAGTCATCAGAGGTGAGGAAGGTCTACATCTTCGTCATAGTGGCCTTCGATTTCTTTCGGGAGGAAGGTTTCAGAGGTGAACCTTTCCTCTTTTTCAGGGGATCAACCTCATCACCTTGTTGATTCTCGACCTTTGTGTCATTCAACTTTTCATCATCACCTCCTTACTCAGGTGAGATGGAAGCAATATCCACGGATGCGTTGTCTAAATCATGGATCTCTTCGGTCTTATTTGTCTTGCTCAGCCCGAGTGTATCCTACACAGTTTATGGACTGTCTATATCAGTTACCTCCGCAGGGTCTGCTGGAATGAGGAGGTCCGCTGACCAGTCCTTGGTGATCTCCTCCAAGTCCTCCTCTGTTAGCTTGTAGTAGGAATGAAGTTGTTTCTTGTGCTCGTCAATGCGCATTGTGATATAGATGAAATGACGGTCTGCGTTGAACTTCATCAAAGGCATGAACCTGTGTAAATAATTTGGAGTTATGCGAGGCGCAGACTATATGGCTACCTTCAACTAGTTGTAGTATGCGTGAAATACAACATTGGACTGCCATTGTTTATTCATGTCGCTTGAATACCACGGTGTGTTGAACTTCATAGCCAATGGTTCAAAGGGCTTGATGTCTAGGAAGGTCACACCTTCCGTCATCGCTCAGGTGATGAAAGCGATTAGGATCAATAGCCAACTGAAGTGGAATTCATACCCTTGATCTTGGGCTTCTCTGTAGTCAAGTTCTAACTGGTTCACCAGGTACTGCACCCAATTCATTTGTAGGCCCTCTGCGCACTTCCCTGCAAGGTTGACTACAAAACCAGTCACTTGGTGGGTCAGTTGTTGCGTACTAACTTTCCTGCGATCAATTGACAGGCGAGGCACACTGCGCCACGCTAGATAGAAGCTACCTTGTAGCCTCACATTCCCTTCTCGACATCATCGTAAGTGTCCTTGATCCTTTGAGCGAGAGCGCAGTCCATGGATTTTTCAGGATATAAATCCTGTGGGTCGGGTCCTTGCATACTAAGCTCGGTGATCCGATTTATCAACGTCGGATCCATTGTTATGCGACCGTTTAACTATAGATAACCTCCATTGTAACAAGACAACAACAATTTGACACATGCATTCACCTCCTAGTGTCGTCCGAAGTGCAGAATCTTCATAACGTTCAATAGGGTGGACTGCGTGAGGTTATGGGTCCATGACTAAGAGACGATCTTCGAATTCTTTCCCTTTGTTCTATTCAGGTACTTATGTGGGGCAAGCATGTTGTAAACTTTCTAGTCATCGAGGTTGAAGTCGCTAAACTTCAGCGTTGCAATCTTATCTTGGTCTGTGCAAACTATGCATATCCCTTTTGAGAGGTACGCAGTGACCAAGGCATACTCAAAATCTCTAGGTACGTTGTCGCAATTTACAACACCACTCAAAGGTGGTATATAAGTAGGTAATATGCTCAGAATCAACTTATCATTCGTGAGATCATCCTTGTGCTTAGTTCGCTTCTCATCTGATGGTCAGGATGGTCCGACTCGAGCAGTTGATGGAGAGACTGGCAGTCCTCTCGTGGATGATGCTTGTACACATGTGGATAATCCTCTCTCCAACATGACTCTTTCATTCATCAAGTCAATCAAAACTTCCTCAAAAACTCTTTATGCAGCACTCAAATCATCTGACATACACGCTCGGGGTTAACAATCTTAGGTTCGGGAGGGGTATCTTAGACATAGTAACGAGAGAGAGAGAGAGAAGAAGCACGATGATGATGGTATAAACTAAACATAGTCTGTGGGCTCAAATTCTCAATTGGCAAAAGTGTTTTCAGTGCGTGGCGCGGTGGGATAAATAGGTAACTAGACAACGGGTCGCTTGCAAAGGGTATGAGGTCTTCATTAACTCAGTTTTGTCCATTATGGCATGGTTTCAATGGTCGAATGGCGAGATGAATGGCCATAAATGGTTTTCTATCCATTCGGAGCATTGATCTAACGGTTATAATGTTCCCCAACGTCTATATTTCTTCGCCATGGCGAAGTGCCATGTGTCGTTGTTCTGATATCCCGACGAAGCTCCAATTTTGTAAATTTTCCTTCTATGAGGTTCCCTCTGGGACTTTCTGTAACTTTTCAATCTTATCCCTCTTGTTACTTAGCTTTCTAGCCTTCTTTCCATTGAGCTTCGTCTCAGTATGCCTTTTTCCATTTTGATTCTTATCTTCTTTTAACATAGTTACTTCGCATTGTTGAAAATATTTCCTAGGATTCAGGGGTAGTACCTCTTCTTTGTCTGGGATAATTACTTCAGTCTTTTGTTGGTCTTCTAATGTTCTTGCAGCTTCGACATCTGGGTCTCTAGTGTTAAATAGCTTCTATATGTTCTCTTGTTCTGCAATCAAGTGTGTGATCCTTCTAGTCATGAATTCTTTTAACTCCTGCTTCTGTTGTTCTAACACTCCTTCTTCTTCTTTCCTTTTGGCCTGGTCTCTTTCAATCCAAGGGTTGGCTAGTAACATGGTAAACGAGGCGTTGTCTTCAATAAATTTAATAATCTCAAAATCTGCCTCTGTTGAAGTTCCATTAACGTGCATAGATGATAGACTTAACCAAAAATGGAGCGTCAACTAAAATTACAATTAGGAACCCACAAATGAAACCAAATATGATATACTTAACCAAAGAATCACCTCTGGTATAGCTGACCCCAATCACCTAGGAACTATCATTGCAGTCGAAATCACAAAAGTTGACTTCAGAGGATCAACCAAGTCAATGAAATGAACAACAGTCAGATCAAATGAATGAACAACGAACATCTGAACAAGGCAAGAAATAGTAGCAGTCGACCACACGAGCTAAGAAACAAAAACATGAATCGACCTAGTAGTCAAACCAAGATAAGGATGAACAATATTCATCAGTACATTACTTCGACCAACTAGGTGATAATCTTGTAGTTTTGAAGGAACAACAAGAACATAATCAGGAGAAATAGCCATATCAACCCACTGATAAAGCAAGGGAAGAGCATATGACCAAGCAACCAGTTGAACAACAAACTAAACAAAGAAAGGAATTGGATCTAATAGAGTAGTCGACCACAAACCCAACACAATAAGAATAATCAAAGCACCAAGACCAACTAGAGGAACAATCAATGGTTCTAGGGGCACCCACTTAGACTGGT
>ML799706.1:208103-241315 GCA_009831015.1 Picea engelmannii | reverse complement strand
AAACAGTATGATGTATACTATCCATTCATGGGTGTTGTATATGCATGTGCATTTTCCTTCATGTCCAAATACCTTTATCAATCTTGCGGTCCAAAACCCATGACTAGGGTTGACATCAATGACAACAATCAATCTTCCAACAAAAGATAATGATGAGGATGAGGATAAATCATCCAAATCTGAACCAGAAATATATCATAATCTTTCTGCAGTAGAAACATGAATGGATGAAGATTCACAAAAGGATACAACATGAAAAGAGGATTTAAACAGAACAACTATCCAAACTCCTCCCAAGAGGCCCGAAGTGAGTACAAAATTCAACACCAATACAAATATGGAATATTCTCAAACAACATTCATACCAATTATTGGTCCTATTCATACTACCCCCATAACTTCAATTCCAGGAAGATTGAGTACAACTTATGTGGATCTTAGCATCATCCATCCAATACAAGATACAATATCATATTTAGACAACTATGTTTTTGACGAAAAAACCAAAATTATAGAAAGGAGAAAGTCCAAAAAGAGGAAAAAAAACCACCATGAAGAAACCACGCAAGAGGTAACCCAAATATGGAATGTTTCACATTTGAATGATGAAGAATTTGCAGAGGAAGTTGTTGATTCCTTAGGAGCATTTGTTAGTGCAAATAAATGGGTTGTGATCATATTGACTAATTGGTTAAAGAAAGAGAAGAACAGAGTAAAAGAGATTCAAGAACAACAAAGGGTACAAGAAGACATTTGGACACAAAAGCATGAATCTCAGGTTAAGGATCTTAGAGAATCAAATAATCTCTCTCAAAATATCATTGCACAGTTGAAAACAAAAACATATGAGATTAAAATTGAACATGACAGATAGGTAGCCATATTTCTTAAGGAAAAGGGGAAAATGAGCAAAGATTATGACAATCAAGTGGATACCTTGACTGCTCAATTAGAAGAAGTGAACATTAAAAAATGAGAATTCATAAATCCTAAGGAAAGAAGCAATGGAAATTAACGCTAAATTATCATCTTCATGGGTATTATTCTATTCAAGATTGTATGTCATTGAAGAACAACATAAACAAATCCTGGAGTTTTTTTATTGAGTCTCAATTAAAATTTAAAAACAAAAAAGGAGCTCCAAGCTATATTTGATAATCTGAAAATATGGGAAGAACAAAAAACTAGTTTTCCACCAGGGTACTCCAAAATGTTTGAACGGGAAAAGATCCAAATACAAGCCCCACTTGACTCCTGGAAAGAAAACTATTTGTTTTCACAGGGTTTCATTGAAGAAACAAGTAAAAATTGTTTAGTCTTATGGGGTTTAGTAGTAGATATCATTGAAGAATATGAAATGCCTCATGTGCAATTTCTTGAAAAATCAGTGCCATTATCAAATTTTCTTACAGATGTGAAACAATAGGTAGATTCAAGGGCAAATGGAATCAATAATTTGAGTTTTTGGAATATGGAAAGTGTTCAACAACTTCTTACTCGTCCAGTAGAGTGTTAAAAATCAATTGATAATTTTTTATCGAAGTTTTCATATGGACAAGAGGAAATTTCTAAAAAGATTTACCAATGTAAATTAAACAAGGAAATTCCCCAGACTTCGTTAATTGCACTTATGTTAGAAAAAATTTCTTTATGGAAAAGTCAAGGACAAATGCAAGGAGAAAAAGTCATCACTGGTGTTGTTGAAACTAAGGAGAATATCTATCCTTAGTATTAGAAAACAAACGAAATATATGGGCCTATCAATTTGATCAAATGATGGAAACAATTCTACAATCTAGCTTGGTTTTCTTCTATTCATTGTAATTTTGTAGAGAGACAAAGGGGTTGGAAATTCTAGAAAGAAGAAAATGTGCACTATTGTAAAAGATTTAATATTTTGAGTTTTGAAGACCTGGAAGTGGAAGATATATGAATGAAAGCTTTATGTTCTCGATTTTTGCACTGTTGTTAGAATTATGAGAAATTCTTATGATTTATTTTTAATTGAATTTGATAAGAATGATCAGAAATCGAACATGAGTATGAATATTAATGACTGTTAAGTAACTATTTCCTTGATTCGTTATTAAGATGCATAAGTTTAAATTTTTGTCTCGGTTGTAAGAACTATTTATGAAGTCTGGCAGTTCATCCTTATTTCATGTTTAATTTACATTATTGAATATGGGTATGCGGATTCGTATTTTCTTAGTAACTATTTGCTAAGTTAAAATTAATATGTGTTTATGTTAACTATCTATCTAAACTATTTATGTATCCTAATAGCTCATCTTTATCTCATATTCATCATAAAATCTCTTCTTGCTCCTTATTGGAATACTGTGAACTATTTAGGTGTTCCAGTAAGGATAGTATAGCCTTAGAATAGAGTTAGATTAGTTATTTCCTTTTCTATATAGTAGCTTAGAAGAGCTTTCAACAAAAGTCTCCTTTCGAGGAGCAAATCCCCTTAGTGGAAATTGGGCCCACATACCGATGAGGATCGCCATACCAAACGAGTATAGGCCTAGTTGGGTCCTTGATTGGGTGATTTCTCCACGTTGCATGTGAGGAGTTTTTTGCATCAACACTTCGTCACATGTACAATGAACTGTATTTCTTCAACATTCTTTTCCTTCTTCATAAATGGATCAGCCACAAAATTATTTAGAGTAGAAATAGGAATTTATCAAGGATTCCCCCTCTCCCCGCTCCTCTTCCTTCTATTGGTTGAATGTCTCAACAAAATAATCCACAGTGAAGCCACAACAACAAAAATAAAAGGTATACAAATCAACTCCTTCTCCCTATCTCACCTTCTTTTTGTAGATGACATTTTGTTATTTTGTGAAGGGAATATCTCATGTTTTTCCACTCTAAAGGAGATCCTCCATACTTTCTACACAACTACGGGCATTGTTGGCACAGGGGCAGACACAGGGTTCAATGCTACAACAACAGACCAACAAAACCCTAACTACCGACCCTTTCGGAAACACCTATGAAGAAAATGAAGCCTCACCCGAAGTAGAGGTAGGGGTGGTTGTGAGACTCAGGTTTCTGCAACCTTAGCTGGGACACAGATATGTGATTATGATACTTAATAGAGCACTTAGCACCGTCAGATCCTCAATATGCAGTCAATACCTACTTCGCAGATAAAACAGAGCTTCACAGCATTCACATTGATCTAATGTATTTAAGTACTTAACACAAACAGATGGATCAGATCTAGTAGAAGCAAGCACTAAGCACATTCATAAAAGTCAGATCTAACATTCTTACACATCATTAGCATGAAGCATGAACATATTTATCTATCTATATCAAAGCACTTAGCAAGAGATTCATGAACACATTAAGACAAGCACATAGCATAACCACACAATATTTACGTGGTTTACCCCCACCCTGGGGCTACGTCCACCAACTATTCTTATTTATTATCTTCAGTCAATTGGTTACAAGCACAGAGCCTCAAAACCCTTACTCCGCACAGTACAGAAGATCTGCGCAACTCGCTAGATCCTTCTTCCTTGCATTCCAGCACTAAGCCTTCCACAATCTTGCTATAATGACTTGCACTTAGCTCTGCAAGTCTCACACAGTCATGCACAAAGCACTTACAGACTCTACTTGCACTTAGCATACATTCACATCACATAGATGCACCACCACTTCTATCTAGCCTAAGCATCTATTTATATATACAAAATAGGCCTAAACATGGATAAAGCCATGGGCCAACATCCCATTCCCATTACATATTCCCACATCCCAAAAAGGACCCAAAAAGGGGTCGAGATCCCGCGATATCTACTTCGTCTTGTGCTCCTCCTTCAACAGGCTATCGAAGTCCAAAATAGGTCAAACTTGACCAGATATCCACAAAACCTATTCAAGGGCCAACAAGTCCCCAACTCTCACCTGTGACTCGTCTCGAGTCGCTCTAATGTAGGAAGTTCTGCTTCGAACGCTTCGAGCTTGGCTCGAACTTCTTCGACTTGTTGTTGTGCTACACACTCTTTTTTTGAAAATTCTTGAATGACTGCATCATTGACAGGTCCTTCCTGGCATTGTTCTGTCGTGGTGCTAACCTGCTCCAGTTCTGCTCCCTAGCCTTCTACCTCTGTAAACAACTGATAGGCCTTATCTTGTACCAGTTGGTGTTTCTGAGTTATCTCCATAACTTTGTTCTGGATATTATGGATTTGTTGTTGGGCGGTTCGCTGCTCTTGAGATCTCTTCATTCTCTCCACAACTGACAGAGACTTCAGCTACGCCTATAGTGTTTTTGCGTGCTACTTCGCTTTATGGAGCTATGAATCCAGTGCCTGCAACTCTGGGTTCTCAGTAAGTTTCTCATATGTCTAGGCATTGTGATCAACGAATTGCTTGCATTCTACGGTAAGGGCCTTTAGTTTTTTATCTGCACTGTTGGAAGTGGCTTCTCGTTGGTCTCTTACCTCTTGTGGAGTCTCGGGCACAGTGCGTAGCTCTAAATCTGCTATGCCATGCTAGAGGTGTTGGATCACTTCTTCAAGTTGTGCTACTTGCTTCGTGACTTGATCCTCTGCCTTTACTTCTACAACAGTCACAGAGTGAAGTGCTCTGTTGACCGTTTCCTTCACTTCGAGTTGCTCGGTGAGCAATTGTTCCTTACCTTGCTGCAGTTGTGCCTTTTCTTCATCCATCTTCACTTAGAGAGCACTCTTTTCCTATTCGGCAGCTCGGCATTGTTCTACAAGTACTCCTTGTACTTGTACCAAATCATGGGTGGCTTACGCTATTTCCTCTTGTGCTCGTTGAAGACGAGCTTCAAATGTATCAACTATTCGGTGGATTTGAGCTGGCCCATCTCCGACTTATGGCTCTCCCGGCGTAGTGAATACTGAACGGATGGATTGTAGGGCTTGTTGTACTCCTCGGAGTTTAGTCGTGATTCGATTATACAACTCCTCTTGCTTTCCTTCTTCTTCTCTGTTATCTCCAACGAAACATCATTTAGGGCTGCTACGAGTAAGTTGAAGTCATCAAAGGTGAGGATAGTCTGCATCTTTGTCATAGTGGCCTTCGATTTCTTCCAGAAGGAACATTTTGGAGGTGAACCTTTCCTCTTTTTCAGGGGATCAGCCTCATCACCCTGTTGTTGCTCGACCTCTGTGTCATTCAAATCTGCATCATCACCTCCTTGCTCAGGTCAGACAGAACTGGTCTTCATAGATGCGATGTCTAAATCATGGACCTCTTTGGTCTTCTTTGTCTTGCTCAACCCAGGTGTATCCTGCGCAATTTTTGGACTGTCTATATCGGATATCTCCACAAGGTATGCTGGAATGAGGAGGTTTTCCGACCAGTCCTTGGTGATCTCCTCCAAGTCCTCCTCTGTTAGCTTGTAGTAGGACTGAAGTTGTTTCTTGTGCTTGTCAGCGCATGCTGTGATATAGATGAAATGGCGGTCTGCGTTGAACTTCATCAAATGCCTGAACCTGTGTAAAGTATTCGGAGTTATGTGAGGCACGAACTGTATGTCTACCTTCAACTAGTTATAGTATGTGTGAAATACATCATTGGATTGTCATTGTTTATTCATGTCACTTGAATACCATAGTGTGCTAAACTTCGCAGCCAATGGTTCAAAGGGCTCGATGTCCAGGAAGATCACACCTTCCGGCATCTCCCGGGCGATGAAAGTGATCATGATCAATAGCCAGCTGAAGTGGAATTCGTACCCTTGATCTTGGGCTTCTCTATAGTCAAGTTCTAATTGGTTCATCAGGTACTGTGCCTAATTCATTTGTAGGCCCTCCACGCACTTCCCTGCGAGGTCGACTACAAAATCAGTCACTTGGGTGGGTCGGTTCTTCGTAGTAACTTTCCTGCGATCAATTGATAGGCGAGGCACACTGTGCCACTTTGGATAGAAACTACCTTGTAGCCTCGCATGCCCTTCTCAACATCGCCATAAGTGTCCTTGATCCTTTGAGTGAGAGCGTATTCCATGGATTTTCCAGGATAGAAATATTGTGGGTCGGGTCCTTGCATATTAAGCAAAGTGATCTGATTTATCAATGTTGGATCCACTGTTATGCAATGGTTTAACCATAGATAACCTCCATGGTAACAAGACAACAACAATTTGACACATGCATTTACCTCCTGGTGTCGTCCGAAGTGCGGAATCTTCATAACATTCAGTTGGGTGGACTGCACGAGGTTATGGGTCCATGACTGAGGGAAGATCTTTGAATTCTTTCCCTTTGTTCTGATCAGGTACTTATGTGGGGCGAGCATGTTGAAAACTTTCTGGTCACTGAGGTTGAAGTCGCTAAACTTCAACGCTGCAATCTTATCTTGGTCTGTGTGAACTACGCGTATCCCTTTCGAGAGGTACACAGTGACCAAGGCGTACTCAAAATCTCTAGGTACACTTTCGTGTTTTACAACACCGCTCAAAGGTGGAATATAAGTAGGTAATATGCTCAGAATCAACATAGCATTCGCGAGATCATCCCTATGCTTAGTTCACTTCTCATCTGATGGTTAGGATGGTCCAGCTCGAGAATTTGATGGAGAGGTTGGAAGTCCTCTTGTGGATGATGCTTGTACACCTGTGGATAATCCTCTCTCTGACATGACTCTTTCAGTCATCAAGTCGATCAAAAATTCCTCAACAACTCTTTCTGTAGCGCTCAACCCGTTTGACATACACGCTCTTGGTTAACAATCTCAGGTTCGGGAGGTGTATCTTAGACACAGTAACGAGAGAGAGAGAATAAGAACGATGATCACGGTATAAACTCAATGTAGTATGTGGGCTCAAATTCTCAATTGGAAAAAGTGTTCTCGGTGCGTGGCGCGGTGGGACAAATAGGTAAGTCAACAATGGGTCGCTTCCAACGGGTATGAGGTCTTCATTAACTTAGTTTTGTCTATTATGGCATGGTCTTAACGGTCGGATGGCGAGTTGGCTGGCCATAAATGGTTTTCTATCCGTTCGGAGCATTGATCTAATGGTTATAATGTTCCCCAACGACTATATTGCTTCGCCATGGCGAAGTGCCATGTGTTGTTGTTATGATATCCCGACGAAGCTCCAATTTTGCAAATTTTCCTTCTGTGAGGTTCCCTCTAGGACTTTCTATAACTTTTCAATCTTAGCTCTCTTCTTACTTAGCTTTCTAAGCTTCTTTCCAGTGAGCTTTGTCTCAGTATGCCTTTTTCCATTCTGATTCTTATCTTCTCTTAACATAGTTACTTCGCGTTGTTGAAATTCTTTTCTAGGATTTAGGGGTAGTACCTCTTCTTTGTCTGGGATAAGTACTTCAATATTCTGCTGGTCTTTTAATGTTCTTGCAACTTCAACATATGGGTCTCTAGTGTTAAATAGCTTCGATCTGTTCTCTCGTTCTGCAATCAAGTGTGTGATCCTTCTAGTCATGAATTATTTTAACTCCTGCTTCTGTTGTTCTAACACTGCTTCTTCTTCTTTCCTTCTGGCCTGGTCTCTTTCAATCCAAGGGTTGGCTAGTAACATGGTAAACAGGGCATTGTCTTCAATAAATTTAATAATCTCAAAATCTTCCTCTATCGAAGTTCCATTAACGTGCATAGGTATACAAGCGAGCTTCCCACAGAGGTTTACCAGTTTTCCTCTGAATAGTCCTATTCCTCCTAATGAAGGAATCATATCAGGATTCCCTATAGCTTCCCAAGTTCTCTCTGGCATGATATTCACTTGTGCTTCCTCATCCAGAACACAGTCAATGTTGAATTCTCCTATTCTTGCTTCAATGAATTCTTTTTCTTTGAATATCCCTGATACGCTGATATGTCAGTGGTCATTCAGGGTTTCTTTCATTTGTAACAATACTTTCTCTTATTCTTTCTGGGATTCTACCATTTTTGGATTTGCTGTATGGTTTTCCTGGTTCAGATTCATTCTTTCAACTTTAGCAATCATTCTAGGGCAATCCAACACGTCATGGTCCATAGCTTTGCAATAAAGACAGCTAGGTCTTCTTCCACGACATTCCTTAGCAAAATGCCATGGTCTTTTGCAGCTGTAACATAGGGTTAATCCTCTCTTTCTTTTAAATTATCCCTAGCTTCTCTTGTATTGTGCACTAGGAGCATAGGAGCTAACCTGCAACAAATTCTCTTTAGGATCCTGCATCCATTTGTTAGTCCAAAAATTATTTCTATGCATAGGTATAACATATCTTTCACTATTCTTGTCAGATATATTAATATCAAATCTTCCTTCATTTATCAATACCCTAGTTTTCTAATAGACTCTATTAAACATACCTAGATCCATACTCTAGAAACAAAAATTTCCACTTGTCTTACTTCTATAGAGCACAAAGCTTCTAGATCTAAAACTTTTCACTATTCTTACCTTTATCATAGCACAGAGCTTGCAGATCTTACCTCTTTTAATCAAAAATTCTCACTTTTACCTTTCTTAGAGCACAAAGTTTTCAGATATTGCTTCTCTCCTTCAGATCCGACTTCTTTTATTCAGATCGAGCTTCTTTCTTTTAGCACAGAGCTTTATAAATCAAGTAGAATACTTCGCACTAGAGCGATAGATCTATGGACGAATCTTTCACAAATTCATGACAAATCTTTGCCCAAAGCTCCTTCTTTCTTAGTTACCACCAATCACAGTTTCACGTCCCAACAACAAAACCATTTGTTGGCATAGGGGCAGACCCAGGGTTCAACACTACAACAGCACACCAACAAAACCCTAACTACCGGCCCTTTCGGCAACACCTGTGAAGCAGGGGTGGTTGCGCGACTCAGGTGCTTGCAACCTTAGCTGGGACACAGATCTGTGATTATGATACTTAATAGAGAACTTAGCACCGTTAGATCCTCAATATGCAGTCAATACCTACTTCGCTAATAAAACAGAGCTTCGCAGTATTCACAATGATCTAATGTAGTTAAGTACTTAGCACAAATAGATGAATTAGATCTAGCAGAACCAAGCACTAAGCACATTCATGGAATTCATATCTAACATTCTTAAACATCATTAGCACAAAGCATGAACTGACTTATCTATCTCTATCAGAGCACTTAGCAAGAGAGTCATAAGCACATTAATACAAGCACATAGCATAACCACACAATATTTACGTGGTTCACCCCCACCTAGGGGCTACTACCACCAACTCTTCTTATTTATTATCTTCAGTCAATCGGTTACAAGCACAGATCCTCAAATCCCATACTCCGCACAGGACAGAAGATTTATGTAGCTCGCTAGATCCTTCTTCCTTGCAAACCAGTGCTAAGCGTTCCACAATCTTTCTACAATGACTTGCACTTAGCTCTGCAAGTCTCACACTGTCATGCACAAAGCACTTACAGACTCTACTTGCACTTAGCATACATTCACATCACATAGATGAACCACCACTTCTATCTAGCCTAAGCATCTATTTATATATACAAAATAGGCCTAAACATGGGTAAACCCATGGGTCGACATCCCATTCTCATTACATATTCCCACATCCCAAAAAGGACCCAAAAAGGGGCCAAGATCCCGTGATCTCTGCTTCGTCTTGCGCTCCTCCTTCGATAGGCTGTCGAAGTCCAAAAATAGTTCAAACTTGACCAGATATCCACAAAACATGTTCAAGGGCCAACAGGCCCCCAACACTCACCTGTGACTCATCTTGAGTCAATCTAATGTAGGAAGTTCTACCTCGAACGCTTCGAGCTTGGCTCGAACTGCTTTAACTTTCCGTTGTGCTATGCGCTCTTTTTCAGCAAATTCTTGAATGACTGCATCATTCACAGGTCCTTCCAGGAATTCTTCTACCGCGATGCTAACCTGCTCCAGTTCTACTCACTGGACTTCTACCTCTGTAAACAACTAATAGGCCTTATCTTATACCGGTTGGATTTTCTGAGTTATCTCCATAAATTTGCTCTGATATTATGGATTTGTTGTTGGGTGGTTCGTTTCTCTTGAGATCTCTTCATTCTCTCCACAACTGACAGAGACTTCAGTTGCGCCTATAGTGTTTATGCCTGTTTCTTCGCTTTCTGGAGCTGCGACTCTAGTGCCTACAACTCTGGGTTCTCGGTAAGTTTCTCATATGTTTGGGCACTGCAATCATCAAATTGCTTGCATTCTACGGTAAGGGCCTTCAGTTTGTCAACTGCGCTATGGGAAGTGGCTTCTTGTTGGTCTCTTAACTAATATTGAGTCTCATGCACAGTGTGTAGCTCTAAACTTTCTATGCACTATTGGAGTTGCTGGATCACTTCTTCAAGTTGTGCTACTTGCTTCGTGACTTGATCCTACACCTTTACTTCTACGACAGTCACAGAGAAAAGTGCTATGTTGACCGTTTCCTTCACTTCGAGTTGCTCGGCGAGCAACTGTTCCTTGCCTTGATGCAGTTGTGCCTTTTCTTCATCGAACTTCACTTGGAGAGTGCTCTTTTCCTATTCGGCATCTCGACGTTGTTCTACAAGTACTCCCTGTAATTGTACCAAAGCCTGGGTGGCTTACGTTGTTTCCTCTTGTGCTCGTCAAAGACAAGCTTCGGCTGTATCAGCTATTCAGTGGAGTTGAGTTGGCTCATATCCCACTTCTGGCTCTTCCAACGCATTGAAGACTGTGTGGATTGATTGTAGGGCTTGTTGTACTCCTCGAAGTTCACTCGTGATTCGATCATACAACTCCTCTTGCTTTGCTTCCTGCTTCTCTGTTATCTCCAACAAAGCATCATTCAGGGCTACTACGAGGAAGTCCAAGTCATAAGAGGTGAGGACGGTTTGCATATTCATCATAGTGGCCCTTTATTTCTTCCAGAAGGAAGGTTTCGGAGGTGAACCTTTCCTCTTTTTCAGGGGATCAGCCTCATCACCCTGTTGTTGCTCGACCTCTGTGTCATTCAACTTTGCATGATCACCTCCTTGCTTGGGTGAGATGGAAACGGTCTTCACGGATGCGTTGTCTAAATCATGGACCTCTTCGGTCTTCTTTGTCTTGCTCGGCCCAAGTGTATCCTACGTAGTTTATGGACTGTCTATATCAGATATCTTCGTAGGGTCTGCTGGAATGAGGAGGTTCATTGACCAGTCCTTGGTGATCTCCTCCAAGTCCTCCTCCGTTAGCTTGTAGTAGGACTGAAGTTCTTTCTTCTGCTCGTCAGCGCGCATTGTGATATAGATGAAACGACGGTCTGCGCTGAACTTCATCAAAGGCCTGAACCTGTGTAAAGTATTCAGAGTTATGTGAGGCGCGAACTATATGGCTACCTTTAATTGGTTATAGTATGCGTGAAATACAACATTGGACTCACAGTGTTTATTCATGTCGCTTGAATACCACAGTGTGTTGAACTTCGCAACCAATGGTTCAAAGGGCTCGATGTCCAGGAAGGTCGCACCTTCCGACATCTACCAGGCGATGAAAGCAATTAGGATCAATAGCCAGCAGAAGTGGAATTCATACCCTTGATCTCGGGCTTCTCTATAGTCAAGTTCTAATTGGTTCACCAAGTACTACGCCCAATTCATTTGTAGGCCCTCTGCGCACTTCCCTACAAGGTTGACTACAAAACTAGTCACTTGGTGGGTCGGTTATTTTGTACTAACTTTCCTATGATCAATTGACAGGTGAGGCACACTGTGCCACGCTGGATAGAAGCTACTTTGTAGCCTCATGCTCCCTTCTCGACATCGCCGTAAGTGTCCTTGATCCTTTGAGCGAGAGCGCGGTCCATGGATTTTCCAGGATATAAATCTTGTGGGTCAGGTCCTTGCATACTAAGCTCGGTGATCCAATTTATCAATGTCGGATCCACTGTTATGCGATGGTTTAACCATAGATAACCTCCATGGTAATAAGACAACAACAATTTGACACATGCATTCACCTCCTAGTGTCGTCATAAGTGTCAAATCTTCATAACGTTCAGCAGGGTGGACTGCGCAAGGTTATGGGTCCATGACTAAGGGATGATCTTCGAATTCTTTCCCTTTGTTCTAGTCAGGTACTTATGTGGGACGAGCATGTTGTAAACTTTCCAGTCGTCGAGGTTGAAGTCGCTAAACTTCAACGCTGCAATATTATCTTGGTCTGTGCGAACTGCGCATATCCCTTTCGAGAGGTACGCAATGACCAAGGCGTACTTAAAATCTCTAGGTACATTGTCGCAGTTTACAACACCTCTCAAAGGTGGTATATAAGTAGGTAATATGCTTGGAATCAACTTAGCATTCGTGAGATCATCCTTCTGCTTAGTTCGCTTCTCATCTGATGGTCAGGATGGTCTGACTCGAGCAGTTGACGGAGAGGCTGGAATTCCTCTCGTGGATGATGCTTGTACACCTGTGGATAATCCTCTATGTGACATGACTCTTTCAGTCATCAAGTCGATCAAAACTTCCTCAATAACTCTTTCTGCAACACTCAACTCGTCCGACATACACGCTCGGGGTTAACAATCTCAGGTTCGGGAGGGGTATCTTAGACACAGTAATGAGAGAGAGACAGAAGAGGCATGATGATGACGATATAAACTCAACATAGTCTGTGGGCTCAAATTCTCAATTGGAAAAAGTGTTCTCTGTGCATGGCGCGGTGGGATAAATAGGTAACTCGACAACGGGTCGCTTGCAATGGGTATGAGGTCTTCATTAACTCGGTTATGTCTATTATGGCGCGGTCTCAAAGGTCGGATGGTGAGCTGGCTGGCCATAAATGGTTTTCTATCTGTTCGAAGCATTTATCTAACGGTTATAACGTTCCCCGACGGATATTTTCTTCTCCATGGTGAAGTGCCATGTGTCGTTGTTCTAATATTCCGGCGAAGCTCCAATTTTGCAAAATTTCCTTTTGTGAGGTTCCCTCTGGGACTTTCTGTAACTTTTCAATCTTATCCCTCTAGTTAGTTAGCTTTCTAGCCTTCTTTCCATTGAGCTTCATCTCAGTATGTCTTTTTCCATTATGATTCTTATCTTCTCTTAACATAGTTACTTCGCGTTGTTGAAATTCTTTCCTAGGATTCAGGGATAGTACCTCTTCTTTGTCTGGGATAAGGACTTCAGTCTTCTGTTGGTATTATAATGTTCTTGCAGCTTCGACATCTGGGTCTCTAGTGTTAAATAGCTTTGATATGTTCTCATGTTCTACAATCAAGTGTGCGATCCTTCTAGTCATGAATTCTTTTAACTCTTGCTTTTGTTGTTCTAACACTCCTTCTTCTTCTTTCCTTCTGGCCTGGTCTCTTTCAATCCAAGGGTTGGCTAGTAACATGGTAAACGAAGAGTTGTCTTCAATAAATTTAATAATCTCAAAATCTTCCTCTATCGAAGTTCCATTAACGTGCATAGATGATAGACTTAACCAAAAAGGGAGTGTCAACTAAAATTACAATTAGGAACCCACAAATGAAACTAGAGATGGTAGACTTAACCAAAGAATCACCTTTGGTATAGATGACCCCAGTCACCTAGGAACTATCATTGCAGTCAAAGTCACAAAAATTGACTTCAGAGGATCAACCAAGTCAACAAAATGAACAACAGTCAGATCAAATGAATGAACAACGAGCATCTAAAAAAGGGAAGAAATAGTAGTTGTCGACCACACGAGCTAAGCAACAAAAATATGACTTGACCTAGCAGTCGAACCAAGATAAGGGTCAACAATATTCATCAGGACACTACTTCGACCAACTAGGTGATAATCATGTAGTTTTGAAAGAACAATAAGAACATAATCAAGACAAATAGCCATATCAACCCACTGATAAAGCAAAGGAAGAGCATATGACCAAGGAACCAGTTGAACAACAAACTAAACAAAGAAAGGAACTGGATCTAATAGAGTACTCGACCACAAACCCAACACAATAATAATAATCAATGGTTCTAGGGGAACCCACTTAGACTGGTCCATAGGGCCCCACCAGAGGGACAACAAGTAGAACAAATGCCACTTGGATTAGGACCATCTAAGCAACTGACTTAGAAAACAAAAAAGTCGACACCTCATAAGTCAAAGAAAAGAAAAAGTCATAACAAGGAACAACAATCAAAGGTGAAGAAACCAAAAATATTTACAGCCTTTAGAATTGAAGGAGAGTCGGAACAAATCCAAATTTTGTTTTTAACCCAACCGATGCCTCTAATAATCAAATTTTGGATCTGTTTAGTGAATTTATCAGAGAAACAATAGCTCAACTAAAAGACTCTATGAAGGACTCAGATCGACTCTCATCAAGGAAAGACAAAGAAAAATCAACTTGGAAAGAATGTGTGAGAATACCTCAAGAACAATTGCAAATCAACTTACCAGAGGCAACAAAAGATCAATTGGAATCCATTAAGCAGTTAGTATAGAAACTAGTGGACATGAATTCCCAACTAAAGGAAGAAAATCAACAACTAAAAGTCAACCATATTTCAACCATTCTACAAGATGAATATACCAAGCTAAGGGAAATCAAGCAGAACCTTGAAGCAATCAATGACAAAGAATCCACCATGAACATCATGCTCAAAAACTAGCCAACATACTTTGCAACTACATGCAATCGGTTGAAAGTTCGGAAATTACTTTTAAAATACTTAGCACACAAGGACTCAAAGTTTGACCCTCGTGTCATGGAGGATTTGACAAAACAAATTGACAAAGAGAGACAAGTTGAAATGTAACTACTATAGCAAGAATGACAATGGTTCTTAGAATGAAAAAATTCCCAACCTAAAGGAGGCAATGAGGTCGACCTCTTAGTCCAAATAATTCAACAAGCACAACAAATTGAGGAACTTTACAATCCCAACTTGGCAACCATCCATGATGAACCAATCACAACAAATATGGAATACCTGTCACAACTGAAATCGGTAGAAGTGAAAGCCCAATGCACAATGGAAGTGTGGAAAACGTTTGAACAAATATTACAACAACTTGCACCAGAAATATATAAAATATCTTTGGCTCCACCTAAAAGTAAAGTAGCATCCCAGAAGCAACACCCAAAACTATCTCCTCCATGACCAAGGTTTGACTTTTTTAGTCCCAATACATCTCCTCCACCAATCGAACCAAGGATTCCATTGTTTTAATCCATAGCACAAGGCCTGGATTGGTTTGAACAACAAAGGGAAGTTAAAAGATACAAGGAGCTCATAAAAGAAGCAACCATCGACCAACTAATGCAAGTAGAAGAACATGTCGACCAACCAATGCAAGCAGAAGAACAAGTCGACCAGGCTATGCCAGCAGAGAAACCAATAGATTAGACTACACAACATCAAATAGAATCAAGCCAAGCACATCCAACAAAGTCAATAGCACTATATCCAGAAAACCTGGTCAAGGGCCAACAAGCTCCCAACACTCACCTGTGACTTGTCCCGAGTCACTCTGATGTAGGAAGTTCTGCTTCAAATGCTTCGAGCTTGGCTTGAATTGCTTCGACTTGTTGTTGTGCTACGCACTCTTTTTCAGCTAATTCTTTAATGACTGCATCATTCACAGGTCCTTCTAGGCATTGTTCTACCGTGGTGCTAACCTGCTCCAGTTCTGCTCCTTGGCCTTCTACCTCTGTAAACAACTGATACTCCTTATCTTGTACCAGTTGGAGTTTCTGATTTATCTCTATAACTCTGTTCTGGATATTGTGGATTTGTTGTTCGGCGGTTCGTTTCTCTTGAGATCTCTTCATTCTCTCCACAACTGACAGAGACTTCAGTTGTGCCTATAGTGTTTTTGCGTGCTACTTCACTTTCTAGAGCTGTGAATCTAGTGCCTGCAACTCTGGGTTCTCGGTAAGTTTCTCATATGTCTAGGCACTGCGATCAATGAATTGCTTGCATTCTATGGTAAGGGCCTTTAGTTTGTCAACTGTGTTGCGGGAAGTCTCTTCTCGTTGGTCTCTTACCTCCTGTGGAGTCTCGGGCACAGTGCGTAGCTCTAAATCTGCTATGCCATGCTGGAGGTGTTGGGTCACATCTTCAAGTTGTGCTACTTGCTTCATGACTTGATCCTCTGCCTTTACTTCTACAAAAGTTACAGAGCAAAGTGCTATGTTGATCATTTCCTTCACTTCGAGTTGCTCGATGAGCAATTGTTCCTTGTCTTGCTGCAGTTGTGCCTTTTCTTCATCGAACTTCGCTTGGAGAGTGCTCTTTTCCTGTTCAGCAGCTCAGCGTTGTTCTACAAATACTCCCTGTACTTGTACCAAAGCCTGGGTGGCTTGCGTTGTTTCCTCTTATGCTCGTCGAAGACGAGCTTCAACTATATCAGTTATTCGGTGGAGTTGAGCTGGCTCATCTACCACTTCTGCCTCCCTTGACGTAGTGAAGACTGCACAGATGGATTGTAGGGCTTGTTGTACTCCTCGGAGTTCAGTCTTGGTTCGATCATACAACTCCTCTTGTTTTTCTTCTTCTTCTATGTTATCTCTAGCGAAGCATCATTCAGGGCTTCTACAAGGAAGTCGAAGTCATCAGAGGTGAGGGCAGTCTGCATCTTTGTCATGGTGGCTTTCAATTTCTTCCGGGAGGAAGGTTTTGGAGGCGAACCTTTCCTCTTTTTCAGGGGATCAACCTCCTTACCCTGTTGTTCCTCGACCTCTGTGTCATTCAAATCTGCATCATCACCTCCTTGCTCGGGTTAGATGGAAACGGTCTTCACGGATGCATTGTCTAAATCATGGACCTCTTTGGTCTTCTTTGTCTTGCTCAGCCCAGGTGTATCCTACGGATTTTATGGACTGTCTATATCAGATATCTCTATAGGGTTTGCTGGAATGAGGAGGTCCATTGACCAATCCTTGGTGATCTCCTCCAAGTCCTCCTCCGTTAGCTTGTAGTAGGACTGAATTTGTTGCTTGTGCTCATCAGTGCGCGCTGTGATATAGATGAAATGGCAGTCTGTGTTGAACTACATCAAAGGCCTGAACCTGTGTAAAGTATTCGGAGTTATGATAGGTGCGGACTGTATGGATACCTTCAAATGGTTGTAGTATTCATGAAATACAGCATTGGACTGCCACTATTTATTCATGTTACTTGAATACCACAGTGTGTTGAACTTCGTAGCCAATGGTTCAAAGGGCTCAATGTCCAGGAAGGTCGCACCTTTCGGCATCTCCTGGGCGATGAAAGAGATCATGATCAATAGCCAACTGAAGTGGAATTTGTACCCTTGATCTTGGGCTTCTCTACAGTCAAGTTCTAATTGGTTCACTAGGTACTGTGCCTAATTCATTTGTAGGCCCTCCGCGCACTTCCCTGCGAGGTCGACTACAAAACCAGTCACTTGGGTGGGTCGGTTCTTGCGTAGTAACTTTCCTGTGATCAATTAACATGTGAGGCACACTGCGCCACTCTGGATAGAATCTACCTTGTAGCCTCGCATGCCCTTCTCGACATCACCATAAGTGTCCTTGATCCTTTGAGCGAGAGCACGGTCCATGCATTTTCCAGGATAGAAATCTTGTGGATTGGTTTCTTGCATACTAAGCACAGTGATCCGATTTATCAACATCGGAACCACTTTTATGTGATGGTTTAACCATATATAACTTCCATGGTAACAAGACAGTAGCAATTTGACACATGCATTAACCTCTTGGTGTCGTCCGAAGTGTGGAATCTTCATAACATTTAGCAGGGTGGACTGCGCGAGGTTATGGGTCCATGACTGAGGGACGATCTTCGAATTCTTTCCCTTTGTTTTGGTCAGGTACTTATGTGGGGTGAGCATGTTGAAAACTTTCCAGTCACCGAGGCTGAAGTCGCTAAACTTCAACACTGCAATCTTATCTTGGTCTATGCGAACTGCGTGTATCCCTTTCGAGAGGTACGCAGTGACCAAGGCGTACTCAAAATATCTAGGTACGTTGTCGCGGTTTACAACACCGCTCAAAGGTGGTATATAAGTAGGTAATATGCTCGGAATCAACTTAGCATTCGCGAGATCATCCCTGTGCTTAGTTCGCTTCTCCTCTGATGGTTGGGATGGTCTGACTCGAGAAGTTGACGGAGAGGCTGACAGTCCTCTTGTGGATGATGCTTGTACACCTATGGATAATCCTCTCTCTGACATGACTCTTTCAGTCATCAAGTCGATCAAAAATTCCTCAACAACTCTTTCTGTAGCGCTCAACCCATCTGACATACACACTCTGGGTTAACAATCTCAGGTTCAGGAGGTGTAGCTTAGACACAGTAACGAGAGAGAGAGCATAAGCACGATGATCACAGTATAAACTCAACATAGTCTGTGGCCTCAAATTCTCAATTGGCAAAAGTGTTCTCGGTGTGTGGCGCGGCGGGATAAATAGGTAACTCGACAACGGATCGCTTGCAACGGGTATCAGGTCTTGATTAACTCGGTTCTGTCTATTATGGCGCGGTCTTAACGGTCGGATGGTGAGATGGCTGGCCATAAATGGTTTTCTATCTGTTTGGAGCATTGATCTAACGGTTATAACTTTCCCCAATGACTATATTGCTTCGTCGTGGTGAAGTGCCATGTGTCGTTGTTCTGATATCCCGGCGAAGCTCCAATTTTGCAAATTTTCCTTCTGTGAGGTTCCCTTTGGTACTTTCTATAACTTTTCAATCTTAGCCCTCTTCTTATTTAGCTTTCTAGCCTTCTTTCCAGTGAGATTCATCTCAGTATGCCTTTTTCCATTCTGATTCTTATCTTCTCTTAACATAGTTACTTCGCGCTGTTGAAATTCTTTCCTAGGATTCAGGGGTAGTACCTCTTCTTTGTTTGGGATAAGTACTTCAGTTTTCTAGGATATCCCTGATAAGATGATACGTCGATGGTCATTCAGGGTTTCTTTCATCTGTAACAATACTTTCTCTGATTCTTTTTGTTATTCTGCCATTTCTGGATCTGTCGTACGGTTTTCCTGGTTCAAATTCATTCTTTCAACTTTAGCAATCTTTCTAGGGCAATCCAACACGTCATGGTCCATAGCTTTGCAATAAAGACAGCTAGGTCTTCTTCGACGGCATTCCTTAGCAAAATTTCATGGTCTTTTGCAGCTGTAACAGAGGGTTAATCCTCTCTTTCTTTTAAATTATCCCCGGCTTCTCCTGTATTGCGCGCTAGGAGCATAGGAGCTAACCTGCAACAAATTTTCTCTAGGATCCTGCATCCATTTGTTAGTCCAAACATTCTTTCTATGCATAGGTATAACATATATTTCACTATTCTTATCAGATCTATTAATATGAAATATTCCTTCATCTATCAATACCCTAGTTTTCGAACAGACTCTATTAAACATACCTAGATCCATAATCTAGAAACAAAAATTTCCACTTGTCTTACTTCTACAGAGCACAAAGCTTCCAGATCTAAAACTTTTCACTATTATTACCTTTATCAAAGCACAGAGCTTGCAGATCTTACCTCTTTTAATCAGAAATTCTCACTTTTACCTTTCTTAGAGCATAAAGCTTTCAGATCTTGCTTCTCTCCTTCAGATCCAACTTTTTTTCTTCAAATCGGGCTTCTTTCTTTTAGCACAGAGCTTTATAAATCAAGTAGAATACTACGCACTAGAGCGACATATATATGCACAAAGATTTCACAAATTTAGGACGAATCTTTGCACAAAGCTCCTTCTTTCTTAGTTCCCAGCAATCACGGTTTCAAGTCCCAACAACGGAACCATTTGTTGGCACAGGGGCAGACCTAGGGTTCAACGCTACAACAGTGCACCAACAAAACCCTAACTACCGACCCTTTCGGCAACACCTAGGAAGAAGATGAAGTCTCACCCGAGGTAGAGGCAAGGGTTGTTGCGAGACTCAGGTGTCTGCAACCTTAGCTGGGACACAGATCTGTGATTATGATACTTAATAGAGAACTTAGCACCGTCATATCCTCAATATGCAGTCAATACCTACTTCGCTAATAAAACAGAGCTTTGCGGTACTCACACTAATCTAATGTAGTTAAGTACTTAGCACAAACAAATGGATCAGATCTAGCAGAACCAAGCACTAAGCACATTCATAGAATTCATATCTAACATTCTTAAACATCATTAGCACAAAGCATGAACCGATTTATCTATCTCTATCAGAGCACTTAGCAAGAGAGTCATAAACACATTAATACAAGCACATAGCATAACCACACAATATTTACGTGGTTCACCCCCACCCTGGGACTACGACCACCAACTCTTCTTATTTATTATCTTCATTCAATCGGTTACAAGCACAGAGCCTCAAAACCTTTACTCCGCACAGGACAAAAGATCTGTGCAACTCGCTAGATCCTTCTTCCTTGCTTTCCAGCACTAAGCCTTCCACAATCTTGCTATAATGACTTGCACTTAGCTCTGCAAGTCTCACACAGTCATGCACAAAGCATGTACAGACTCTACTTGCACTTAGCGTACATTCACATCACATAGATTCACCACCACTTCTATCTAGCCTATGCATCTATTTATATATACAAAATAGGTCTAAACATGGGTAAACCCATGGGCTGACATCCCATTCCCGTTACATATTCCCACATCCCAAAAAGGATCCAAAAAGGGGCCGAGATCCCGTGATCTCTGCTTCGTCTTGCACTCCTCCTTCGACAGGATATCGAAGTCCAAAAATAGGTCAAACTTGACCAGATATCCACAAAACCTGGTCAAGGGCCAACAGGTCCCCAACACTCACCTGTGACTTGTCCCAAGTCAATCTAATGTAGGAAGTTCTACTTCGAACTACTTTGACTTGCTGTTGTGCTACGCGCTCTTTTTCAGCAAATTCTTGAATGATTGCATCATTCACATGTCCTTCCAGGCGTTGTTTTGTCGTGGTGCTAACCTGCTCCAGTTCCGTTCCCTAGCCTTCTACCTCTGTAAACAACTGATAGGCCTTATCTTATACCAATTGGAGTTTCTAAGTTATCTCCATAACTCTGCTCTAGATATTATGGATTTGTTGTTGGGTGGTTCGTTACTCTTGAGATCTCTTCATTCTCTCCACATCTGACAGAGACTTCAGTTGTGCCTATAGTGTTTCTACGTGCTGCTTCACTTTCTGGAGCTAGGACTCCAGTGCCTGCAACTCTGGGTTCTCGGTAAGTTTCTCATATGTCTGGGCACTGCAATCAGTGAATTTATTGCATTCTATAGTAAGGGCCTTTATTTTGTCAACTGTGCTGCAGGAAGTGGCTTCTTGTTGGTCTCTTACCTCCTGTGGAGTCTCGGGCACAGTGCGTAGCTCTAAATTTTCTATGCACTGCTGCAGCTGTTGGATCACTTCTTCAAGTTGTGCTACTTGCTTCGTGACTTGATCCTCTGCCTTTACTTCTACGACAGTCACAGAGTGAAGTTCTCTGTTGACCGTTTCCTTCACTTCGAGTTGCTCGGTGAGCAATTGTTCCTTGTCTTGATGCAGTTGTGCCTTTTCTTCATCAAACTTCACCTGGAGAGCGCTCTTTTCCTATTCGGCAACTTGGCGTTGTTCTACAAGTACTCCCTGTACTTGTACCAAAGCCTGGGTGGCTTGGGTTGTTTCCTCTTGTGCTCGTCGAAGACGAGCTTCGACTGTATCAGCTATTCGATGGAGTTGAGTTGATTCATCTCCCACTTCTGGCTCTCCCGACGCAGTGAAGACTACGCGGATGGATTGTAGGGCTTGTTGTACTCCTCGGAGTTCAGTCGTGATTCGATCATACAACTCCTCTTGCTTTGCTTCTTCCTTTTCTGTTATCCCCAACAAAGCATCATTTAGGGCTACTACAAGGAAGTCGAAGTCATCAGAGGTGAGGATGGTCTGCATCTTCATCATAGTGGCCTTCGATTTCTTCTGGGAGGAAGTTTTCGGAGGTGAAACTTTCCTCTTTTTCAGGGGATCAACCTCATCACCCTGTTTCTTCTCAACCTCTGTGTCACTCAACTCTGCATCATCACCTCCTTGCTCGGGTGAGATGGAAGCGGTCTTCACGGATGCGTTGTCTAAATCATGGACCTCTTTGGTCTTCTTTGTCTTGCTCAGCCCGAGTGTATCCTGCAGATTTTATGGACTGTCTATATCAGATATCTCTGCAGGGTCTGCTAAAATGAGGAGGTTCATTGACCAGTCCTTGGTGATCTCCTCCAAGTCCTCCTTCATTAGCTTGTAGTAGGACTGAAGTTGTAGCTTGTGCTCATCAACGCGTGTTGTGATATAGATGAAATGGTGGTCTGCACTGAACTTCATCAAAGGCCCGAACCTGTGTAAAGTATTCGGAGTTATGCGAGGCACGGACTGTATCGCTACCTTCAACTAGTTATAGTATGCATGAAATACATCATTGGACTGCCATTGTTTATTCATGTCGCTTGAATACCACAGTGTGTTGAACTTCACAGCCAATGGTTCAACGGGATCGATGTCCAGGAAGGTCACACCTTCTGGCATCTCCCAGGCGATGAAAGCGATCAGGATCAATAGCCAGCTGAAGTGGAATTCATACCCTTGATATTGGGCTTCTCTGTAGTCAAGTTCTAATTGGTTCACTAGGTACTGCACCCAATTCATTTGTAGGCCCTCCACGCACTTCCCTGCAAGGTTGACTACAAAAACAATCACTTGGTGGGTCAGTTCTTGCGTACTAACTTTCTTGTGATCAATTGACAGGCGAGGCACACTACGCCACTCTGGATAGAAGCTACCTTGTAGCCTCACTTTCCCTTCTTGACATCGTCGTAAGTGTCCTTGATCCTTTGAGCGAGAGCGCGGTCCATGGATTTTCCAGGATATAAATCTTGTGGGTCGGGTCCTTTCATACTAAGCTCAGTGATCTTATTTATCAACGTCAGATCCACTGTTATGCGACAGTTTAACCATAGATAACCTCCAGGGTAACAAGACAACATCAATTTGACACATGCATTCACCTCCTAGTGTCGTCTGAAGTGCAAAATCTTCATAACATTCAGCAGGATGGACTGTGCGAGGTTATGGGTCCATGACTAAGGGATGATCTTCGAATTATTTCCCTTTGTTCTAGTCAAGTACTTATGTGGGGTGAGCATGTTGTAAACTTTCCAGTCGTTGAGGTTTAAGTCGCTAAACTTCAACGCTGCAATCTTATCTTGGTCTGTGCGAACTGCGCGTATCCCTTTCGAGAGGTACGCAGTGACCAAGGCGTACTCAAAATCTCTAGGTACACTGTCGTGGTTTACAACACCGTTCAAAGGTGGTATATAAGTAGGTAATATGCTCAGAATCAATTTAGCATTCGCGAGATCATCCCTGTGCTTAGTTCGCTTCTCATCTCATGGTCGGGATGGTCTGGCTCGAGCAGTTGACGGAGAGGCTTGAAGTCCTCTCATGGATGATGCTTGTACGCCTGTGGATAATCCTCTCTCCAACATGACTCTTTCATTCATCAAGTCGATCAAAACTTCCTCAACAACTCTTTCTGCAGTGCTTAACTCGTCCGACATACATGCTCGGGGTTAACAATCTCAAGTTCTTAGACACAATAACGAGAGAGAGAGAAGAGGCATGATGATGACAGTATAAACTCAATGTAGTCTATGGGCTCAAATTCAAAATTGGAAAAAGTGTTCTCGGTGTGTGGCACGGTGGGATAAATAGGTAACTCGACAACGGGTCGCTTGCAATGGGTATGAGGTCTTCATTAACTCGGTTATGTCCATTATGACGCGGTCTCAACGGTCGGATGGTGAGATGGCTGGCTATAAATGGTTTTCTATCCGTTTGGAGCATTGATCTAATGGTTATAACTTTCCCCAAAGGCTATATTGCTTCGCCATGGTGAAGTGCCATGTGTCGTTGTTCTAATATCCCGGCGAAGCTCCAATTTTGAAAATTTTCCTTCTGTGAGGTTCCCTCTGGGAATTTCTGTAACTTTTCAACCTTATCCCTCTGGTTACTTAGCTTTCTAGCCTTCTTTCCATTGAGCTTCATCTCAGTATGCCTTTTTCCATTCTGATTCTTATCTTCTCTTAACATAGTTACTTCGCATTGTTGAAATTCTTTCCTAGGAATCAGGGATAGTACCTCTTCTTTGTCTGGGATAAGGACTTCGGTCTTCTATTGGTCTTCTAATGTTCTTGTAGCTTCGACATCTGGGTCTCTAGTGTTAAATAGCTTCGATATGTTCTCATGTTCTGCAATCAAGTGTGTGATCCTTCTAGTCATGAATTCTTTTAACTCCTGCTTCTGTTGTTCTAATACTCCTTCTTCTTCTTTCCTTCTAGCCTGGTCTCTTTCAATCCAAGGGTTGGATAGTAACATGGTAAATGGGGCGTTGTCTTCAATAAATTTAATAATCTCAAAATCTTCCTCTGTCGAAGTTCCATTAACGTGCATAGGTATACGAGCGAGCTTCCCACGGAGGTTTACCAGTTTTCCTCTGAATAGTCCTATTCCTCCTAATGAAGGAATCATAGCAGGATTCCCTATAGCTTCCCAAATTCTCTCTATCATGATATTCACCTGTGTTTCCTCATCCAATTCATAGTCAATGTCGAAGTCTCCTATTCTTGCTTCGATGCATTCTTTTTCTTTGAATATCCCTGATAAGATGATATGTCGGTGGTCATTCAGGGTTTCTTTCATCTGTAACAATAGTTTCTCTGATTCTTTCTGGGATTCTGCCATTTCTGGATCTGCCTTAGGGTGTTCCTGGTGCAGTTTCATTCTTTCAACTTTAGCAATCATTCTAGGGCAATCCATCACTTCATGGTCCATAGCTTTGCAACAAAGACAATTAGGTCTTCTTCCAAGGCATTCCATGGAAAAATGTCCTAGTCTTCTACAGATGTAATAGAGGGTTAATCCTCTCTTTCTTTTAAATGATCCCTAACTTCTCTTGTAATGCGCGCTAGGAGCATAGGAGCTAACCTGCAACAAATTCTCTCTAGGATCCTACATCCATTTGTTAGTCCAAACATTCTTTCTATGCATAGGTATAACATATCTTTCATTATTCTTGTCAGATCTATTGATGTCAAATCTTCCTTCATCTATCAATACCCTAGTTTTCGAATAGACTCTATTAAACATACCTAGATCCATACTCTAGAAACAAAAAATTCCACTTATCTTACTTCTACATAGCACAAAGCTTCCAGATCTAAAACTTTTCACTATTCTTACCTTTATCAGAGCACAGAGCTTGCAGATCTTACCTCTTTTAATCATAAATTATCACTTTTACCTTTCTTAGAGCACAAACCTTTCATATCTTGCTTCTCTCCTTCATATCCGACTTCTTTTCTTCAGATCGAGCTTCTTTATTTTAGCTTAGATCTTTATAAATCAAGTAGAATAATGCGCACTAGAGTGACAGATCTATGCACAGAGATTTCACAAATTCAGGGCGAATCTTTGCACAAAGCTCTTTTTTTCTCAGTTCCCAACAATCATTGTTTGAGGTCCTGGCAACGGAACCATTTGTTGGCACAGGGGAAGACCCAGGATTCAACGCTACAATAGCGCACCAACAAAACCCTAACTATCGAACCTTTCAGAAACACCTACGAAGCAGATGAAATCTCACTCGAGGTAGAGGTAGCGGTGGTTGCGAGACTCAGGTGTCTACAACCTTAGCTTGGACATAGATTTGTGAATATGATACTTAATAGAGAACTTAGCACTGTCAGATCCTCAATATGCAGTCAATACCTACTTCATTGATAAAATAGAGCTTCGCAACATTCACACTGATCTAATGTAGTTAAGTACTTAGCACAAACAGATGGATCAGATCTAGCAAAAGTAAGCACTAAGCACATTCATAGAAGTCAGATCTAACATTCTTACACATCATTAGCATGAAGCATGAACAGATTTATCTATCTCTATCAAAGCACTTAGCAAGAGAGTCATAAACACATTAATACAAGAAGATAGCATAACCACACAATATTTGCATGGTTCACCCCCACCTGGGGCTACGTCCACCAACTCTTCTTATTTATTATCTTCAGTCAATCGGTTACAAGCACAGAGCCTCAAAACCCTTACTCCAAACAGGACAGAAGATCTGCGCAGCTCACTAGATCCTTCTTCCTTGCGTTCCAGCACTAATCCTTCCACAATCTTGCTATAATGACTTGCACTTAGCTCTGCAAGTCTCACACAGTCATGCACAAAGCACTTACAGACTCTACTTGCACTTAGCATACATTCACATCACATAGATGCACCACCACTTCTATCTAACCTAAGCATCTATTTATATATACAAAATAGGCCTAAACATGGGTAAACCCATGGGCCAACATCCCATTCCAGTTACATATTCCCACATCCCAAAAATGGGTCGAGATCCCGTGATCTCTTCTTTGTCTTGTGCTCCTCCTTCGGCAAGCTGTCGAAGTCCAAAAATAGGTCAAACTTGACCAGATATCCACAAAACCTGGTCAAGGGCCAACAACCATGCAAATAAACATGGTGAAATCCTCCTTCATCTCTTGGGGTTTATCGAATTCTAAATGTTATCACATTTCTAGAACCTTGGGTACCCTTGTTTCAAAGAACTTGGATGGTTTGAAATATCTAGGGTTCAACCTAAAGGAAATTAACTATAGTAAGAAGGATTGGTAGTGGTTCTATTCCAAGATAGAAGAAAAATTACTCCCATGGAAAAATCGTTAGTCAAATCTGTCCTGGAATCAATCCCAGTCTACTAGAATTCTTTGGCTTGGGCTCCTAAGGGCCTCCTGAATAAAATCAGTCAACTATCCTTCAAATTTCTATGGGTTGGAGAAGAGGAAAAAAGACCCCTTGTGTTGGCATATAAAAAGGGTTTCTATTCCAAAATCTTATGGTGGATGGGGCATAAAAAATATTCATCTTTTTGCCAAATCTCTGACCGCAAATAATGTCTGGGGGATCATCACAAACTCTAGCCTATGGGCCCACATTGTTAAAGAAAAGTACTTTCCCTAAGATTCTATGGTCGATTAGATAGGACAAATCCAAAAAAACATCCAAAAATGGATCAATCATTTGGAAGGCCACTGCAAAATCCTTCCCGTCGATTGAGAATTGTCTCATCTGGAAGAACAGAAAGGGAGAAGACTTTCTCATCGACATAGATCCCTAGATCAATTGTAAATGAAAACACCTTCTTCCATATCATGTAGTTCAAGATCTCAAAAATGCAGGGTATACACACCTTCATCACATTGCTAGAAGGAACTTTTCTCTAGGTAATACGCAGTGGCTAAATTGGGAGGAAGTGGGATTAAATGAGAAACATGCACAAATGTGGAGATACTATATTGATTTTCTTTCCTCTTCTATGGTCAACCTCACAGACCAAATTGAATCCCTCATATATTCCTTCAACCCAGCAGGGACCTATACCCCAAAGAAGGCTACCTTTCTTTAATCCTGGAGCACATTGAAGAGCCATCCTATGGAAATTGAAATGCTTGGAAAAAGAAAAACTCTTCATGTGGCTCCACCTCACAAAAAAAACACCCACCTAGGAAAATCTTCAGAAGCGTGGTTTTGTGGGGCCTGGCCATTGCCCTCTCTACTAAAAGGACTCAGAAGATATCCCCCACCTATTTCTGCATTAACCCTTCACAAGAAAATTTTGGTCCATTCTATCATCCTCTCCATCCTTTCCTAATCATTAGCATGGAACCTCTGTTGAAGATGACCTCAAAACTTGGCTCTCCTCCCCATCCACCTCACAACACAAATATCTTCCTCTCATTACAACCTAGGGTATCTAGATTGCTAGAAATCATGTTATTTTCGATGATTCTTATCCCTCTCCCACCCATACCCCTTATTCCTCCATTTCCATCCTTCACTCCTTCCCCCAATCACCTTACACAAAATTGTCCCTCTCCCACCCCCCCATCCATCGACTCTATTCTACCCTGGGCCTTTTTCGACGAGGAAACCCAAGGCTCCCCCACCACATGTATTCTTGGGGAAATAATCTACATTGATCCCAACACAAAAATCTCATTTGCTTCCCATATGGGCACTACCACCAACAATCTCGATGAATTCTGGGTGGTAAAATTGCTCCTCACACTGGAAAAAGAAAAAGGTCTAACCCACATAAACATCTTTGGAGACTCCTCTATGGTGATAAATTGCATAAAAGGGAATCAATCCCTGCACACATTTTCCCTTCTGCCATTTCTGGAGGACATCATATGACTACTGTCATCTTTCTCACATGCAACTTTTTCTCATGTCTACAGGAGATGGAATCAAGAAGCAGAAAACCTCTCAAAGGTTGGATTGGACCTGGACCTCAGTTGTTGGAAAGTTTGGGAGGAGAGATCGACATGCTCCTCAAAAGTCAAATGACAATTGATTGATGTATCTTTCTTTGATTCAACTCTAAAACTAAAACATTGTGAGGAAATGTGTCAAATGTATTCTTCAAAATGCCTCAAATCCCTATGTGAACATTGTGAGGAAATGTGTCAAATGTATTCTTCAAAATGCCTCAAATCCCCATGTTGAACATAATAGTTCCATGTTCTTAAAACCTTTAGGCATTATTAGTTAAATTTGAACTTTGATTGAGCAACTAAAGAAAACCTATAACATGCTAGCAAAGTAATTAGGAATAATCAAAGTAAAATTAAAGATTTTTAAAAATAATTTATTAAGAGAATCCACAAATAGTGGGTTAGAGGTGGATGTTTCTATAAGGAGTATTGAATTAAATTTAGAACTTAGCTTTTGAAACTGAAAAGTAGAAGGGGATTCCAAAATCATCATCAAGTTATTTCGAAATAAGAATAAAAAATGCTCATTGTATTTTCAAGGTAGAATTGAATGAATAGGATATATAACAACAATTAAGATTATAAAGTTCATGCACACCATAAGAGACAGAAATAATATAATAATACAAAATGCGATCACGGTTTGGATAGCTAATGTGGACGTTGAAAAGCAGAGCAAGGCGAAGATAATGTATGTTATTCACGACATTGAGGAAGATAAGGGATGATAAAATTGCTTTGGTTCCTAACTCAACCCCTAAGTTATTATTCCTAAGGTGAGGATCCTAATCCTCACCTTAAGACAAACCCCACCACACATAATCCTCAATAAAATGAGGGAAGAAAAAAGTATGACATAACACAAACTCCATTGCACATCATCCTTAATAAGATGAGGGAATAAAAGAATATAATGTATCCAAGGAATTATACTAAGGTTAAAGGAGGTAGACCATCTCATAGTAGAGAATGAAGATGTTATCGAAGACAATATGAAGAACACAATGTACCTAGTTTTATTGGCATTGAAAAATGTGTACTTGTTTGAAGGTGGAATTTTTGGAGAAGAATGAGACCAACAAATCAAGGAAGTTAACTAGTCAAGAGTTATGGATGAAGCATTTATTCTCAACAATTGTCTGCATGGAGTGAAATATACTAAAACTTGGAATGGACCTTACATTAGAAAAACCCAAGGAGATATAAGAAGCATAAAAGTGGCTATCATCCACAATGAAGAAGGCTTCTCCTCTTGCACTTGTGATACATCCAACAAACAAATATGTCCTCAGGGAACTAATATTCCCCAATAGACCTCTAGTTTCCAAATGAGTTATAGAAGAAATTCTAGTATTAGTAAAATTTTTGATATATTATATGTTGATTTAAAAGAGCCTAGCAGTGCAAGATGATAATGTAGTACCCTATATAGTTCATGATAGTAGTCTTTGGATAATCTTAATTTTGTTTTCTGAGTTAAAAGTATGCATTTATTTTTTGTTAGTAATAAGCATGGGTATGTTAATGCTAAATTTTTAGCTTTTAGAGGTTTTTCTTTGCTAGCAAAACTATTCCATTAATAATATTCAGTATGAATTACTAGCAATCCAAACTGTAATCTACTTCTAAAAAAATAGATCTATAATGAATCCAAAATGATATTAGAGTTTTTCTTTGGCATGTTTGCACCAAGATAAGCATTAAACACAACATTTACAAACCCCAAAAGAGTATCATATCTGTCTAGAAAAATTCTAAACCTATCTAAGGGCTTTATCAACAAAATTAGCATCACAAAAGGTCGTGTGGATGTCTTGGAATCAATAGTGAAACCTGATGTAGGTAGGGGGGATGTCTCCCTCATTGTTGATTCAAGTGGCTTCCTTAGCTTGGACTTCTGCCATGCATGTCATACCTTTCTCCTCTTCCCTTGCTATAACAACTCTCCCCACACCAAACTGGCTTCTATTGTTGATCAATGCCATGGATTATCCAAGCAATAAAAATTATATAGAGTTGTCAACATATATCCCTCCAACCATCACTACAATATCAATACATAGCTTATGTAGACCTACCCCGTCCTCTCCTGTACTATCAACACGGTGATGAGGAGCCCCTAGTCAGTGTCCTGGCATACATGTGGCACTCTCTCCACCTTGCATCCCTAACACCCCATACGGGGAGGCTTTTAGAGGTATTAGGAACCGAGACTTGATGCATTTTTCATTGGACATTAATATCAATATTTTTTCTATCAAAATAAATTTTAAAATCACACATCAAGTCAAGTTTTGATCTAGAAATTATAAAAGTTTTACTACAAGTTGTTAGCATCCTCAACAAAAGTAAGTTTTTTCAAGATATCTAACTTGAAATTTAAATACATACACAAATATTATTGAAAATAGTCCAAAATTTTGATTGAATATTCTCAATTTTATTATGTTTTAAATCACTTTTAAGACACTTAATATATATGTGTGTGTGTGTGCTAATCAAAATTTCTATACAATTAAAAATGGTGTACTATCATTAAGGTAGGGGGGATGTTCACCTCATTGTTGATTTAAGTGGCTTCCTTAGCTTGGACATATGTCACCCATGTCATACCTTGCTCCTCTTCCCTTTCTATAACAACTCTCCCCACACCAAACTGGCTTCTAGTGTTGACTAATGCCATGGATTATCCAAGCAATGGAAATTCTATAGAGCTATCAACATATCTCCCTCCAACCATCACTACAATATCAATACAGAGCTTATGTAGACCTACCCCATCCTCTCTTGTATTATCAACACCATGATGAGGAGCCCTTAGTTAGTGTCCTGACATACACGTGACACTCTCTCCACCATGCATCCCTAACACCCCATACGAGGAGGCTTTTAGAGGTATTAGTTACTGAGACTTGATGTATTTTTCATTGGATATTAATATCAATATTTTTTCTAGCAAAATAAATCCTTACATCCCACATCAAGTCGAGTTTTGATATAGAAATTATAAAAGTTTTACTGCAAGTTTTTTTTTTTTGACAGAAACGGTTATAAAATATATTAATGGGGTGGACTAGCCACAGATCCGATTACAAATGGCCTCGAATTTCTTCGGGCCTGTCTTTCTGAACCATTCTACTTCTATAGCTAGAGATTTGTGAACTGAACTAGTTCCTGTACGTCTTCTAAAAGAACTGGATTAACTTTAAATGCCGAAACTCCAGTCACTGTTTCAGCTTAAGTATCAGCACTGTTTCAGCATATGTCTCAACACTATTTCAGCATTTGTTACAGCGGTGTTTCAGCATATGTTCCAGCACTGTTTCAGCATATGTTCCAGCACTGTGTTTCAGCATAAGTTACAACATTGTTTCAGCATATGTTCCAGTACTGTTTCAACATATGTTCCAGCACTGTGTTTCAACATATGTTCCAGCACTGTGTTTCAACATATGTTACAACACTATGTTTCAGCATATGTTCCAGCCCTGTTTCAGCATATGTTCCAGCACTGTGTTTCAGCATAAGTTACAACATTGTTTTAGCATATGTTCCAGCACTGTTTCAACATATGTTCCGACATTGTTTCAGCATATGTTCCAGCACTGGATTTGGTCTTGTCCCTTTATTTGCAATTTGCATGCTTCCATTTAGGTTGAGGCTGGTCAAGGTAGATCCATTGTGGTTAGTTGGCCGTTTGCACACATGTGTCCTTGTTCCAGCTTTGCGCCTCGCGTCAAGCCATTCAAAATTTCAGCTCCAATGTAGACTGTTTGTCCAGTGATACAGATTAGTCATACTAATCGGTCCCTTTACTTCGGTTCTAGATTCCTTGGGGCAGAGACAGGGAATTTCATAATTTCGGCTGCCACAAGGAGAAAAGGAGGTTTGGACAGTATGAAACAAGCTCAAATTGAAGTCAATCAGTTGGATCTTGCATCCATTCTGAGTGGATCTTCTTTTGATTTGGCAGATACCCTGCACAGCGAGCGAGTTCTGGGATACCCCAGTCGTATCCTTCTTAACCAACAACGAGATTTGCTGAGAGCACGCAGGGGGAAAGTGCGTCCCAACATAGTTCCTTCTTCTCCATCTACTATTCAAAATCTCACCTATTTCTTCAGGATGCTTGCCCTGGGCATTTGTCTCCCTGGGGGGCTGTGATTGGAAGCTCTTCCCCATGATAGCAGATTCAGGATGCTCTTCATGTGTCTGTCCTGACGCCCCTGTCATTATTCTAGCGCGTCCCTCCACAAGACTTCTCTCACCTGCCTCATACCTTCGCACCTGCACTTTGGATTCCTTCCTGGCAAATTTCAGACTTCTGCAATTTTTGACAGGAGAACTCCGGTCGATTCCTTCTCCCCAGACTCTAAGGGATAGGTTCATAAATTTCAGCTCCATTTACGCTGATGACTCCCTTGCCCAGGGAGGTGCCTCTGTTCGCTTCGTGGTCTGCCAACTGATTAAGATGCCTGAGGACGTGGTAGAACTTCACCTCTTTGAAATCTTTCATCTGAACCAGAACCTTCCTATAATAATGGTCCAAGCCCATGTTTTTGGGAGCCTTCCTATGATTGAGAGCATGGATAAAGATTCTAGAGTCCCCTATGACAGCCAAATTCGAAATTGATAACTTTCTGGCCTGAGCCAGCCCCTGCCAGATTACTAAAATTTCAGCTGTATTATTGGTGTTCAGACCCAGCCCCCAGGAAAATTTGAGCACAATTTTCCCTGAGATGTCGAGTAGGACCCCTCCACTTCCCGCGGGACCGGGATTCCCTTTCGAGGCCCCATCCACCTGCAGGATATTCTTCTCCAAAGAAGATCTCCACTTTAAGAACTCTTGTTCCTCCAGCCTAATTTCCCAAGGGGAATAGTGTTTGGTAAATTGCTTGGTTCTGTCCAGGAGGGAGGGATCAAGCTCATGGAACCAGACATACTCATCTTTGTTAG
>ML799706.1:160882-176131 GCA_009831015.1 Picea engelmannii | reverse complement strand
GGAAGGGGGAAGTGAGGAGGAGATGTGGAAAAGAAGGGCCCTACAAGAAGCAGTGTAGATCCAAAATTGAGAAAAAGAAGGGATCTGAAGAAGCTCCTTCTACAGAAGAAAAGACCTCCAAGGAAGAAGGAGGGGATGTGTACTTGGATTCTTCAAGCACACATGCAGATCATGAGGCATGGTTGGTTAACTCGGGTGCATCCTTTCATATGACTCCCCACAGGGAGTGGTTCTATGAATATGAAAGGTATGATGGAGGTAATGTTTTCCTAGGTGATGATTCGACAACCATAATCATATGATGAGGAAAATCCAAGTTGAGGCTCTTAGATGGAAGGATTAGAACACTACATGGTGTTTTGCACATCCCAGGTTTGGCCAGAAATTTGATTTATGTAAGAAAAATGGACAATGCAGGGGTAAAAACAATGTTTGAAAAGGAAACTTGTAGGATGGTTCGAGGAGCAATGGTATTGTCGAAGGGAGTTCGGTTTGGAACTCTGTATAAGATGCAATGAAACATTATTACTGATGGGTGTAATAGTTCCATTGTTCCTGATATTGGAGTTGAAGATGAAAGAAATCATGTACAGTCTCTGGAGAAAAGGTTATGTTGTGGCATCAAAGATTAGGGCATATCGGAGAGAAGGGTCTTCGACTACTACACGATAAAGGTATGGTTGAAGGTATGTCTAACTGCTCTCTGGATTTTGATTTTTGTGAACATTGTGTATATGGGAAGCATAATCGGGTAATATTCCCCGCTGGTGCAACGAGGGCAGAAGGAATTTTACAGCTAGTTCACAATGATGTGTTTGGACCTGTGTTGGTTCCATCATTGGGAAAATCGGTGTACTATGTCTCATTTATAGATTAATTTATGAGGAATACTTGGATATATTTCCTCAGGAATAAATCTGAAGTCTTTGACAGGTTTAAAGAGTTTAAGGATCTTGTTGAGAATCAAATAGAGAAACAAATTAAGGTGTTGAGGACAAATAATGGCAGAGAGTTATGTAGGAATGAATTCGAAGAATTATGTAAGAAGTGCGATATAGAAAGGCAGAAGACTACTCCATATACACCTCAACATAATGGAGTTGTAGAAAGGATGATCATGATGCTAATGGAAAAAGCAAGGTGCATGCTCAGTGGTGTCGGGTTAGGGAAAGAATTCTAGGCAGAGGTAGTGCATACTGCATGTTACCTAGTCAACAGATCACCCTCATCAGCGCTGGATGACAAGACTCCACAAGAGGAATGGACTGGTAAGAAACCTTTTCTCGCACATCTCAAGGTATTTGATTGTGAGGGCTATGTTCATGTTCCAAAAGAAAACATGAGTAAGCTAGATAAGAAGGCCGAAAAGTGTATCTTTATTCGGTATAAAGATGGTCTCAAAGGTTATAAGCTTTGGAACCCAGAGACTAAGAAGGTTGTGTATAATCAAGATGTGATATTTAGAGAAATGAAGGATGTTGCTAAACAGGAAGTCCTACCAAGTAAGGAAGAAACAGAGAAAATAGAGTTTGATTTAAAGGATGATGAATCAGACTTTGTAGAAGAACAAGAATAAGAAGAAGAAGATCCTCATACTCTAGTATTGAGGAGATCAGTTCGAGAAAGAAGGCTACCGGAAAGGTATACTCCATCTGATTTTTGTTCAAATTTTGCTTTGTCTATTACTGATGATGATCCTAGAACTGTTAGGGAGGCAGTGGATTCAGAGGATGGAAAACTCTGGAAAAAGGCCACGGATGAAGAAATGACAGCCTTGGATAAGAATGAGGCTTGGGATCTAGTGGAGTTGTCGACTGGAAGAAATCCCATTGGCAACAAATGGGTATTTAAAAAGAAGCTAAATGCAGAAGGCAAAGTGGAGAAATACAAAGCTCGATTAGTAGAAAAGGGTTATTCCCAGGTTGAGGGAATTGATTTTGGTGAGATTTTTTCTCTTGTTGCCAAGTTATCTTCTATAAGATTTTTGTTATATGTTGTTGTTGCATTTGATTTTGAAGTATACTAGATGGATGTGAAGACAACATCCTACATGGGGATTTGGAAGAAGAAATCTATATGAAGCAACCAGAAGGCTTTGTTGTGAAGGGAAAGAAGGAGTTGGTATGCAAGCTGAAAAATTCCCTGTATGGTTTAAAACAATCACCAAGGATGTGGTATCAAAAATTTGATACTTATATGATGGGACTTGGCTTCACAAGAAGCAAAGAGGATCACTGTGTGTATTTTAAATTAATTGGTGATCATTTGATTTATTTGGTCTTGTATTTGGATGACATGTTGTTGATAGGAAACAACAAGGAGATTATCTAGGATGTGAAAACTCAGTTGTCCTCTAAATTTGACATGAAGGATCTCGATGCTTCAAATTTCATTTTGGGAATGGAAATTAAAAGAGATTGGAAAAAGAGGAAATTCTGGTTAAATCAAAGAAAATATGTTGAGACAACATTGCAAAGGTTTAATATGTAGGAATGTAAACCAGTCAAGGTCCCTACTCTTGTTGGTGTAAAGTTGTCTATGGATCAGTGTCCCAAAACACATGAAGAGGAGGAGGACATGTCTCATGTTCCATATGCGAGTGCAGTTGGTAGTTTGATGTATGCAATGGTCTGTACTAGACCATACATTGCACATGCAGTGGGATTTTTGAGCAAGTATATGTCAAAACCAAGGAAGGAGCATTGGACAACAGTTAAAAGGGTTTTCAGGTATTTGCGTGGAACTGCTAGCTATGGATTGTGCTACCAAGGAAGACCAGGATTGGATAGAGTGTTGGACATACATGGCTTTGTGGATTCAGAATAGGCTGGAGATTTGGATCGTAGGATATCTACAAGTGGGTATGTATTTAACATGTTTGGAGGAGCAAAAGATAGGTTGTAGTGGCACTTTCAACTAAAAAAGTTGAATACATGACAACCACTCATGCAAGTAAGGAAACAATATGGTTACAAAGATTATGTTCATGTATTGGGTTGGTACAACACACTGTAAGGATAGATTGTGACGGTCAGAGTGCAATTTTCTAGTGAAGAACCTGACTTATAATTCAAAGACAAAGCATATTGATATTCAATATCACTTTGTGAGAGACATGGTTGAAGAAAAGAAAGTGTTGTTGATGAAGGTGGACACTTTGAAGAATGTTGCAGATTCATTAACAAAATCTGTGAGCACTGAGAAGTTCTCATGGTGTAGAGGATCCATGGGCATTGTTGCCCTGGATTGTTGACTATGTAACCCTGTAACCCCTTATATGCAAAGAAAACAACAAGTGGGAGAATGTTGGGTATGCGTTATATTCTTTGCACGACTAGCTATAGTGTCTGCTATAGTGCACTAGGCACGTAGGGGGGTTTGAGGGGGGGCCATTAAGCCCCCCTACGTGAGGGTTCGAGGGGAGCACCCTCGAGAATTTTTTTTCCTCGGGAAACGTGTTGCAATTTTGCCTCGTTTTTCGTGTCACCTCAATTTTCATGTCCATTGTTGGGTGGTTTTTCGACACATGGTTTTTGTCGATGGTTTTCTATTTCCGGTTAAGGAATTAGGGTTGTTGACTAATCTAGGTCATTGGGTCAGGGTTTTGGATGCCATTGGCTCCTATATGTATATTGTATTGTAAACAATGTATCACTATGAATGAATATAGAATATGTTGGTTTTCCCAGTTTGGGTTTCCGGGGGAAAAATCTCTGTGTAATGTTTGTATTTTCCATTGTATCTTTTCTATTCTTTTACTATAAATCTATTTGCAGTAAATAATTGTACAAGGTTAAAATCTACAAGTAGTTCATAGAATTTGTTGGTTTCTTGAACAATGTCTTCCTTAAATGAAACAATTTGTGTTAGAGTTATAAATAATGTCCCACCAGCTCCGCCCCTAGATGGACTTTCTTGTGAAGCTCCATCAAAGAAAGCCCAAGGAATGGACTTGTTAATTTCCATTTCCTTGGATCTATGCAAATTAAGTTTATCATGAGATTTTGGGTATACATTAAGGATATTTAATGCTTGGAAATCACATTTTAAAGACAAAGTATCTATGTTTTCAAACAATTTCAGATTTCAGGCCATCCAAACTACCCATGCAATGTTTAAGGGGAGGGCTCTAACATGTTTTAAGGCCTTGTTGTCACACCAGTTCTGAAAGGCTACTTCAATACTTTTTCCTACCTAGACATTTTGTTGACCTATCAACCTTTCCACTTCCTTCCAAACTTGTAATGTAAGAGGGTAGGTCATGAAGAGATGAACATTTGTTCTTCTGCATGTTGACATAGACTAAACCATCTAGACCCAACATAAAAGATAATATCCCAAATAGTAGCCTTGTTGTTCAAGATCAACCACCTAAAGGTTTTTTTATTTTGAAGGACTCTTAAGTTTCCATATACCTTTCCACCACCACATATGTATATCCTCTCTACCCTCCTTAGATTAAAATAAATATGTGCTAATATTTATTTCTAATAATAATTTAAGAACTAAACAATCTAAAAACATATTTGTAATCTTAAATAATATAATGCGCTTCCCTATGATCTATGGATGAACCATTGACCCTGATTATAGGGCCTAATCTGGTGGGGACAATGATTGAGGCCCAACAATCTCTACAATATATCTGTTAGGGACTTGAGTTAACCACCTCTTCGTAAACACAATACTCATCCACTGGAGTTAACCACCAACCTTAAATTTATATAAATTATTTATATAAAAAATTATTTCCATTATTATATTTAAATTTTTTTCCTTACATCTTTTCAAAAATTTCTTAAATATATCGTACATGTTAATTTTCACTTTATTTACTTTGTTTGTTTTGAACGAAATGCTTACTGTTATTCGCATAATCTTTTTTTCCATGAAAAATTGCACTTTATATATATTTGATATAAACTGTTCGATTACATTCAAGTCCCTACAAACTGATTGCAATATAGTTGTTGGTTTAATGAACTTCTCTTCCCTACTACCTGCGTTGTTGACCCAGGGTTCATATCTTTAAGGGTACCAACAAAGACTAAAATTATTGGCCCTTATGGTGAACCAGAAGGCAACACAGTACACATAACACACTGCGCAGTCTCACCCGAGATAGCTTTAAATGGGTGGCTGCAAGACTCGGGTGTTTACAACCTAGGATTGAGTATGAGATATGGGATTTGTATTCTGAGCCAATTATTATAACTTGTGTTACGAACTACTGTTATTCTCTTTTATATTTTAACCTTCATGGTGTCTTTTCTTGATATCCCAACAACAATTAACCAAGAAATATAATAACTCAATCATTCATTACACACAGTGTTTAACTACTAAAAGTATGACAAAGATATGCATGCATTCATCACATTACACAAATATTACCGTGGTTCACCCCCTCCTGGGCTACGTCCACAAAGATTTGGCTCTTGGCTCTCCTATTATGGTAGTTTTGCAATCTCACGTTGTGCGCTTACAACTCCCCTCAGATGGGTAAGATCTATATGAGGCGAACTAGATCACACCAGGCTCCTTGGCCTGTAGTCTAATCCTCAAGATCTACCTTCTCTCCTCCGCTCTAGTTCAATCTCTTTTCAAAAATAGTTAATCTATTAAAAGCACTACATAAAAACCGAACCGAACCTCCCTATGATACTTGCGTATCTATATTTATATCTATCAGGATCTTCAACCATTTACATAAAACCTTACAAAAACCCTAACCCTACTGTCATTAGGTCTTCCTTCTCTGCATGCGTGCTTTGATTCCTTCCAGTTGTCGCCTCTTTCTTGCATGCGCGTGTGCTGTGCTCCTTACTAGTTGTCGCTTTCCTCTTGCACACTTTCTTTCCCATGATTGCTCTTCCAGCTGTCATTCTTCTTTGTGCACACTTTCTTTCCCACTCCGGCTTGCTACTAACAGGCCCCCAACACTAACATGTGACTCGTCCCAAGTCACTTAATTTTTTTGACCTGCCTCGATCTCCTTGGTGATCGTCTGGAACTTTTCCCTCAGATCTGTTGCTTTTATCAGTGCTTGCGCGGTCTTCTCCTTAATGGTATCCACTACCTAAACTTCCACTTCGTCGCTCAGTAATCCTGTAGATTATGTCTGTGTCTATTCCATCTGTGCTCTAGCTGCTTCTGCATGTGCGAGTACTTCTACTACCAGTTCCTGTAATGGTTCTATTTGAGCCTAACGCTCCTGTTTCTGTGTTTGCGCAGTGATAAGTTCTGCCTGCATCTTCTTCAGCTTTTGCGTCTCCTTGACGCATTCTGGGATTGGTATGGTCTTTTGCCTCTGTTTGAGTTCTTGGATCGCTGCATTGATCCTTTCCTCTTCCTTGTCCCAGCGTTGAACCTATGGATCCTCCTCCAGTCTTGTCCAAAGTTGCGTTGCTTTCTCGAGCAAGTAAGTTGTCGTGCTAACTTGTTTCTCCATCTCTTGTATTTGCGTTGTTTTTGCCTGCCTCCATTGCTCTTTTACTGTTGATGGAGTCATTGGTGTCAGTTGTTCTCAGAGATCCTCGATCTCCTTCTGGTATCGAGCAATTGCCTGCGCAATCTGGTCGATCTTTTTTGTAGATGGGAGTTCGTTTCCTTGTGCAGTGCTTGGAAGTTTTCCAAAGATTTCTCCCACTCTTCGTTCCAATTCATTCCTGCGTTCTGTCTCCTCCCGAGTTTCAGATTTGGCCTACTCGCAATCTTTTTCCCATGCTTCCTGCTGCTTTGTTGTTTTTTTTTCTACGTCGAACCTTATGCGTAGTAACCGCTTACATTGGTACCAGTTTGTGATAGTCTCCTTGTGTGAGCCCCACCATCTTGCGGGTGTGGCCTTGAGTGCTAAGTCCAGTGCTAGTAGTCTCTGGTTCTCTAATACTTCGTCTTCGTATTGTGTCAAGAATGTTTCCAAATTGTTTAGTTCGTGGAAACTAGGTGGTTCTTTGATTTCTATGCCTATCCACCGTACTACACGGTCTATTCTTCCACATATTCTTGTGGATACTTTGTGTAGTCTCTGCTTCCAGTTTTCTAACCCGGTGTCTGAATCTGTTGCGCATGAAGTAATGTTGCGCCAACTGAGTACCTCGTCTGCAGTTGGTTTTACGTAATCCTCTTCACACATAGTTGTTCTGTACAACTGGCCAATCTCCTCTAAGTCCAGGCAAGTGGGTTCTACGAACCTTTCCACTTCTGATGGATCAAGTGGTGCTATGACCCTGTAATCTCCGGATTCAAATGTCATTTTCCTTGTCTTCAAGTTAATTATGGTATGGTTGTCAAACGCCCAATCCAGACCAAGTAGTGTCGGGTACGATGTTGTGCCATCTACTATTTCGATGACTTCAAAGTCTGCTTTAGTGTGCACTCCATCAAGATCTATTGTTACTCCTTTCAGTCTCCCTATTGGTAGAACCCTATGTTGGTTTGCTAGTTTTAATTGGACATTTGAGTATCCCAATGTTGGCTCTCCCATGCATTTCCATGTTTTCTTGGGTAGCACATTCACTTTGGATCCTAGGTCCAGTATGATGTCTCCTATATTGAAATCCCCAATGTTAGCATTCAGTCTAAATTCCCTACTTGTTCTTCTTCTTGTGTGTAGATGATTGACAATTTTCGGTTCTAGCTTTTGTTCCATCTCGCTGCTACATTTCTCTAGGATGTTTTGCAATATTTTCACAGATGAAGGATCACTTAACATTTTTATGCATGATTGCAAAAAGTCTTTGATAATACTTACTTGTCCCTTGGGTGGCATTCTGTTGGTGTGATCCAATGATGGCGACATTTCGTATTCCAAGGCTTCATGGGCTGGTTGCGTAGTGGAAGTCGATGTTGTGTCCACCTTCTGAAATTCTTTTCTGGCTTCCTTAAAAGTCTCCTTTTCCTTGGGCACGTCGAACCGCTTCCTTGGTTCAGTGTTCTTCTTTACCCATTGGTTCTGTGCGGGTTCCTGTCAGACTACGTCGTTTCCTATTTTTGTTCCTCCACGAGTGACTATATTGATGTTTCGTCCATCCTCCCTTGATTCGGCTAAAATCCATTGAACATTCTGATTGTTCTGGTTCCTCTTTTCTTGGATCTTTACTAATAGTGTCAGACATTCCTCTGTCTCGTGATCTGATGCACGACAATACTTACTTGTCCCTTGGGTGGCATTCTGTTGGTGTGATCCAATGAAGGCGACATTTCGTATTCCAAGGCTTCATGGGCTGGTTGCGTAGTGGAAGTCGATGTTGTGTCCACCTTCTGAAATTCTTTTCTGGCTTCCTTAAAAGTCTCCTTTTCCTTGGGCACGTCGAACCGCTTCCTTGGTTCGGTGTTCTTCTTTACCCATTGGTTCTGTGCGGGTTCCTGTCAGACTACGTCGTTTCCTATTTTTGTTCCTCCACGAGTGACTATATTGATGTTTCGTCCATCCTCCCTTGATTCGGCTAAAATCCATTGAACATTCTGATTGTTCTGGTTCCTCTTTTCTTGGATCTTTACTAATAGTGTCAGACATTCCTCTGTCTCGTGATCTGATGCACGACAATACATACAAGTCGTTGGCGGTAGTGGGCATTCCCATGCACAATGTCTCGGTTGCTGATAGTTGTGACATGTGACTAGTCCTCTGCCATGTCTGAAACTTCCTCTGGCTTGTCCTCCTCCTCGATAACCTGCTCGGTCCCCTCTCGGTGCGTTGTACTGTGGTGCCTGATTATACTGTGCGGTATTATACTGGGGTTGCACCGGGTTGTACTGGGGTTGCATCGGGTTGTACTACGGTTGTGTGTTATTGTATGGTTGTTGCACATTATTGTACTGTTGTTGCGTAGTGTTGTATGGAGTTGGGGCTTGATTGAACTATGGCGTTTCTTGCCCATTCATCATTTCGGCGTGTACCTTGTATGTGTCTGATGTTCTTTCCCGCATCAGCTCCATAGTTATGCAATCTTTGTCGTCATGGCCTACCGACTTACAAAAGGTGCAATAAGAATTCTTTGGGACTGTCTAGTACTTCTGCATCATCGTGCAGTGATAAGGGTCGTGACCTAGTTTCTTTCATATTTCACACCATAATCCTCCCTGTGGTAGCTGGTTTGGCATGCCTGTTTCCATATACTACGTGAATGTTGGACATTCATTCTTGTGGTGTCCTTCTGCCCTGCATGTGGTGCACCAAACAACTTCTCATTTGTCCTTGTTCTTATTCTTGTTCAACTGAAATGTTAGGTTCTTCACATCCTTCTTAAATTCTTCAATAGCTGGGTCTGTCTGCTGGTATTGATTCTCTTCCAGTTGCAAGGCTGCCTGTAGAGCCTCGGCCTGCGTCTAAAAATTCTGTTGTCGTAAGGGATGTTTTAGGTGTGGGAGTAGTGAGTTGAAAAACAGGTGCTGGTGTTGAATCTTAGTCATAAGGTATTTTAACTTCCCCTTCAGTCGCTTGAATCTCTGGTCAATCTCCCATAAAAAATCTCTTGGTTTCTGTCTTATCTCCATCATCTCCTTCATGTATTGATCCTCTGAGCTCGGCTTCTGGAACTCATTAATCAATAGCTTCTTAATGTCGGTCAGTGTCCTCGTCGTCCTAGGGGCATTGTTCGTGTCTAGACTCATGTACCGGTCTAGTGCGCGGTCTCTTAGGATGATCGCTAGCTACGCAAGTTTGGTATCTTCATCAGTGATCTGTTTTGCCTCCCAAATCTTTGCAAATATGAACAAATGCTTCTCAGGAACTTCTGTTGCTTCTCCTTGAAATTCTGGCAATCTGATAGTGGGATCATGTCTTGCCATTCTAAATACTGAACTACTACCTCCGTCGTGTGGTGTAGATTCTTGACTAGTGCCACCTGAACTGGCTCCTCCAGTTGTTGTTCCTGCGATAGATGTACTTCTTGCTGTCAGACTTCCTCCGAACTTCGGTTTTCTAAACGATGGTGTTCTCTTTGGTGTATTGGTCACACATGGGTTTATGGGTTCCACACTGACATTAATATGGAAAGGATGGTTATCTTCTCCTCCCATTCTTGGGCCTCTTGTTTTCCACTCATAGGTTGCGTGCATAGTTTCCTCAATCTGCTCCACAGCCTGGAGATCCTCTACCTCTTCCTCATCGCTTTCCAAGCCCTCCCTCACGGCTATGACTCTCTTCTTGGTATTCACCTTGTATTGGTAGGGTACTCCTCTACGCGTCGTTCCTGATGACGCTAAGATCCACTCAAGATGGTCGTCATCCATCAAGATCGGGTCCAAGAATTCCTCCTCCTTCTTGCCTTTATCCTCACCTTCATCCATCTATCCTCTCTCTGTCAGTGCTTCCCCCCTTCCCCCCTTCCCCCATGCACTTAGGGAAGTCTAGCTATTTGATTCCATTGTCATTACCCCGTTGTTATATAGAAGTATTTTAATAGAAGTATACAGTGATCAAATGTACCTTCCATAGGGTCCGCGTAGAAATTCCTTCTTTGTTGCGCTGTATGACTTTGTTGTGTCGACTGCAAACTCTGTGATGAAGCCTACCACAATATTGTCAAGCCAAAAGTCGATTGCGCGGGTGAATTTGTTGTTCACCTGCTGTAACTGCTCAACCTATACTAGGGTCCAATCTAGTTGTCGGATCTGGTTCGTCGCGTGGTTATCTTTAAACCTTAGTATCCACTCATGTAGTAGGTGGGGAAAATCACAGAAAAAGACTTCGTGTAAATCCGTAAACACATATTTATCCAGATATTTGCGAGGTGTGATGCTAGGGTTTCTATTGTCTTTCTGGGCAAACTCTAGCTCTTTGGTTCTCAATCAACCTTCGATTTATGTTTTTGTGGGGTTCCACGGTCTCAACATTCCCTTCTAATGGCTCAACAGTTTTCTGGTTTCACTCATTCTTTTCTCATGCATTCTATCTCATCTACTCATTCCTCTCTTGTTCCTCTTAACACGACAACATAACCATTTGTTGGTTTAATGAACTACTCTTCCCTACTGCCTGTGTTGTTGACCCAGGGTTCATATCTTTAAGGGTACCAACAAAGCCTAAAACTATCATCCCTTCTGGTAAACCAGAAGGAAACACAGTACACAGAATGCATTGCGCAGTCTCACCCGAGATAGCATTAAATGGGTGGCTGCAAGACTCGGGTGTTTACAGCCTAGGATTGAGTATGAGATATGGGATCTGTATTCTGAGCCATTTATTATAACTTTGTTACGAACTATTGTTATTCTCTTTTATATTTTAACCTTCATGGCGTCTTTTCTTGATATCCCAACAACAATTAACCAAGCAATATAATAACTCATTCATTCATTACACACAGTGTTTAACTACTAAAAGTATGACAAAGATATGCATGCATTCATCACATTACACAAATATTACCGTTGTTCACCCCCTCCTGGGCTACGTCCATAAAGATTTGGCTCTTAGCTCTCCTATTATGGTAGTTCTGCAATCTCATGCCATGCACTTACAACTCCCCTCAGATGGGTAAGATCTATATGAGGTGAACTAGATAGCACCAGGCTCCTTGGCCTGCGGTCTAATCCTCAATATCTACCTTCTCTCCTCCACTCTAGTTCAATGGCTTTTCAAAAATAGTTCATCTATTAAAAACATTACATAAAAACTGAACCGAACCTCCCTATGATACCTGCGTATCTATATTTATATCTATTAGGATCTTCATCCATTTACACAAAACCTTACAAAAACTCTAACCCTACTGTCGTTAGGTCTTCCTTCTCTACATGCGTGCTTTGCTTCCTTCCAGCTTTCACCTCCTTCTTGCATGCGCGCGTGTTGTGCTTCTTACCAGTTGTCATTTTCCTCTTGCACGCTTTCTTTCCCACGATTGCTCTTCCAACTGTCATTCTTCTTTGTGCACACTTTCTTTCCTACTTCGGCTTGCTGCCAATAATAGCCAATCATAAATGACTTCCCTCCCCAAAATAAACATGAAAAAATCCCCAACACCAGCTAATTAAAACACTCTGCCAAGGGAAAAAAGCGTTGTCACTTCCAGACATAATCAACAACAAAAAAAAGATATTAAATAAGGAGATAAATTATAACAATCCCTCATGTAGAACGACCATCCAACAAAAAACTTCTAGGAGAATACTAATATAGGTTTAAGAACATATGTGGCCCCTCATGTTCCTCAACGCACCGGTAATAGATGAGCTTCCTTAGATCCCTTTTAAGCGCTTGCTTTGAGAGGCTGTCTGCTAGGTGATTATCCTCTCTGTAAACGTGGGAGAATGAAATCTTTTGGAAATAAGTGATTAGAGCATTTATATTGTCTTTCTAGCAGTCTGGGGTGATGACTTGAAGCTGACCTTTACCCTGGAGCCAATCTATAATTATTTTTGAGTCTCCCATTACATGAAGCGACTGTATAGACAACCGAGAGGCCAATGAGAGCAAAGCCCAAGCCCCAAGCAGTTCTTCTCGAGTGTTTGTGCCTAGACCGCAATTTAGAAGCCACTTATACCTACAAAGTTCACTTACCTTAATAACACCGCCGACTCCACTATTAGTTCCCGTAGAAAGGACCACACCATCGAACCAACCAACGTTTCCACTCCAATTAGTTTGAGAGGGCTCTGATCTTCTGATCATGACTTTCGTTGCCTAGATGTGATCCTGTAAAAAAGAAAGAGTAAGATGAATTACCTTCATCATAGAGGGTTTACTGTTTTCAAAAATCGCTAGGTTACGTTCCTTCCAAGTGAACCAACAAATTAGCGCTGGTAAGGTGGGAACATCCTTGTTCGATTCTTTCCACTATTTGAAACATTCATCCATAGTTAAATTTGTGCCAGTCGAATTGCCCGAGAAATTGATGGTTGTTTTTATCTTCCTCCAGACGTTTACTGTGAAGGCACATTCCATGAACAAATGTTAGGTAGTTTCTGCCTGTTTTTTACATAAAGGACAAATGCCAGGGCCACTAAAACCTTTGCGCTGCAAAATCTCCCATGAGAGGATTTTGTTCTCCAGCATTAGCCAATTAAAAAGCTTGAGTTTTAGGGGACAATCCCAGTCCTACAAAGCCTTTCTCCAACCATCTAACTTCAAGTTCCAGATCAGTTTTTCGGATGCCATGTAAACATTCTTAACAGAGATGCAACCCGATGAGTCTCCCCCTATCCATTTGAGAATATTCGGTCTGTCTTGCAAGTGTACACCATTGTTGATGAAAGCGCAGCGGAAATGTGCCCATTCAATAGATAATTGCCTGGTCAAATCCAAGTCATCGCTGGTTTTCCAGTTTTATGTAATTCTCCCTGCCTGCATATCCTCTTGTGCCTGAAATAAGAAGTGTATCCCTTTCCTGTTGATGGCGGCAATCAACTCATCCGAAAGTAGAGCGCCATTTCCCATGCCCAACGTACAATCTTTTCCAATCTCAATAGAGTAACCATTTCCCGGGCTCCACGCGATCCAATGCATGAGGAGATGGAGAGATTTAAGTAGGTACCTCCAGGTATGAGAACCTCTTTCTTTTTTAATGTCCACTGTGCGAAGCCATCGAACAATTGAGATAAAGGGTAGATATTTTGTTTTAATCATCCGGTGCCATAGTCCCTCCTTCATGAGAACCCTCCAAAGGCTGTTGGCAACCATAGCTCTACTGAACCCCATCAAATTCTGCAGTCCCCATCCCCCGAGGTGCTTGGGCCTGGCAATCAATTGCCAATTGCAGAGATGCATGCTCTTTTTTTTTTTCCGACATCCCAACCATAGAAAACAAAAGATAAGTTGGCGGATTTGTTTGAAAATAGAAGTGGGCATATTTGCCAGCACCAACCAATAGATGGGCTGGCTCTCTAGAACCGCTTTTGTCAATACTAGTCGCCCCCCCAGTGACAACCATCGCAAGCACCAGTGGTTGGTTCTCTTTTTGTATTTCTCCAACAGCCAAATCCAGTTAGTTGATCTATACCTGTCAACTTTTAAAAAGAACCCAAGGTATTTAAACCCCTCTGATAAAGCACAAAAATTATACGGAAGGAAAGAAGACACGGAGTCCAGAACAAAAGAATTAACACCGTGTTGAAGGAATGTGGATTTTTGTGGATTGATCCGAAGCCCAGAGGCATTACAAAAAATCTTTAATATTCTACTTATCTTCTTCCACTCTGCAATAGTGGTTGTTATCATTATGAGAATGTCATCAACGAATAAAAGGTGGAGAACTTGGATCAATCTCGAAACTTTAATACCAGTCAAGAGACCTAGTTCTTTGTTGCGATTTAAAGCCAAGCTCAAACCCTCCATAACAAGGATAAAGAGCAACGACGATAGAGGGCAACCCTGTCTAAGACCCCTTCCACTGCGAAAAAAATCTAACAACTTTAACGAATCCTTGTTGAAATTTTAGTTATTCCAACATGGTTGGTGCTTTATTTTATTTTATTTCAAAAGGAGTAAGAACATATAAAGAACGATGAGTGTTTTACTGTAGTCATAAAAAAATACCCAATACATATTGAGGTGGTTAAGTGTAAAACTAAGGTGGCTATATGAGTAATAATAAGTATTCTTTGTCCCTTTTGGGTAGCACATGTGCTAAGACGCGGTTTGATCCCATCCATGTGTGTTCAAATTTTATGAGAGATTTATGGGAGTGATTATGACAATATTGTGTGTGCTATATATATATCTTAGTTATGTGTGTGTTTAGTTATGTGAGTGTTTAATTAGTAAATAAATAATAATAAGTAATTTTTAAGTATATATTTTTAATTAAAGGAGTTTGATATTTAACAAGTTAAAGACTGATTACAAATTATAAGTTATATTAAAATTGTTTTATTTTTTTTTAGTGTTTGGTGGAATTGATAACTAGTCACACTCTTATTTGTGTAACACATGGTTGAGTTTTTTCGACGCATGTTAATCTAGTCTCTTATGCTACACACAAAGTAAGTTGAGGGTTTTGAAACAATGACTTCACTTAATGGAGTAACTTAACAATACATTCCATCACTGACTATTCTACACCACAAAAACATCAAAATTATTTGAATTTGAATGTGTAGATTTGATCATTTTATTAAAATGTAGAATTATAAAAATTCATCTTATGAAACATACATCTACATCAAAAACTTCTATTTACATTATAATGATAATAACAAAATGACATGCCAATATTCTTAATATGTAAAAAATTAAAATATATACATTCATAATAACAAGGATGAAGAAAAATACTAATTATATAAATAATTCAAACATACATCTCT